>QVOB01016925.1:0-54865 GCA_014839585.1 Pseudomyrmex concolor | reverse complement strand
TACACGCGCAAACATCAAAACATCACAAAAATTAAAAAATGTAAATATTTGTGCACGAAGCACATTTTTCGTGATAATACCGCGATCTGACAAGAGATAACAATTAAAAAGAATAAAATAAAATAAAGTTGACATTTACAACAAATAAATAATATAACTTTTTAATGAAATGAAGAATTATTTGTATTCTATAAAACAATATATATTGCCAACTCACTATGCCACTAACATAACGAGTTTTCGCACAATTCTTTTATTTATTTATTTATATTTTTCATTATTATCTCTTATTCAGATCGCGGTATTATCACGAAGAATGTGCTTCGTGCACAAATATTTACATTTTTTAATTTTTGTGATGTTTTGATGTTTGCGCGTGTACGTGCACGCGCAAGCGGAATTACAGACAGAAACTCGAGCACGATACAATCTCTCTATGGATAGCACCGTGCGTTCTCGCGTGTGTGGCGTGTGTAACGCTTTCATTAGACGAGTTATTATCTGCACCGGATATATTGCGAAACACGTTGAATAGCCTTTGTCACGTAGTTTTCATTGTAGAGACTTTCATCGATTTGAAACGTCCTGTCGTGCTCGAGTGGTGAGCACGTACTTTGAGCTGCTTGATGAACGGAAAGGTGAAAAATGTTGTTGCGTAGAAAGTGATTCGATTTCAAATTACTTGTAATTTCAATAGAAATTCCAACCAAAGCGTTTTCGAATATTTCATGCCACCGGTGTGTGTGTGTGTGTGTGTGTGTGTAAGTGTCTCGAAATTTATATAAAATACCGGAATGAATAAACAACGATATCCTCTCTCTTGTTAATGTAAGGTCAGCTCACTGTGTGTGTTTTTTTTTATCTCATTTTTGTAAAATACGCGGAGAAATATGTAAACGCGGCGAAACGAAGCTCGCGTAATATTTTAATCTGATCACCGGTCCGCTTTAGCATAGCAATGTGATTATTAAATTTGCATGTATCACACGCACGCAGTTTTTTGCATGAAGTTCCGAAGTCGGAGCACCGATTTTTTTTCACGGATTAAAGAGAATTACGGGTAGGTACTTGCGCGTGGAGAGCTTTAATAAAAAAATCGGAGCGATATATTTATGTTTTGCGCGGGATTTGTCAATTGTTTTCTAAAAATTTCGTAGAAATTTCACTATGTACTATTTTGTAAAGAGTATCGGATTATAACACGGACATTTCTGAGAAACGTAGCGAAACAAAATTCAGTGACGAAAGTGAGCGAAGTATAAAACGAGGAAGGATAAATATGCCTTTAGGATGATGAAAAGTTTTCAAGAACGCTGATCGCGCGCTGGCTGGCATTAGATTTTAACGTCTTTATATAACTTTGATTCATCCGTCGCGAGTTGGATGAGCGTATTGTGGCCTGTCGATACGAACGATCGAGCTTTGACACGTCATTCGGCGACTTGTTACTCGGACCTACATCGAACCTAATTTGACCTAATTTGACAGTGGATACGACGGACGGGAAACCGTAGAGTCGACAGGCAGGCATGCGACTAATGCGACAAGTTTAATGAATGTGAGACACGTCTAGTTGAGATGTGCGCGCGCGCGCGCGCGCACGCACGCACACACAAACAAGTCGCCGTATACGACATTAATTAAGGCGTTAATGAAGATTCTCAGAAGGTGGAGGAGCAAACAATCGGTCTCACGAAATACGGGACACGCACTTCCTTCTTTCTCTTCCTGGACGTCTTATCCTCGTCTTTAAACCCTTCGTGTTGTCGTCCGTTTTCGAGTGGACCCAAGAAAGATGGATGATTGTGGAACGAGAAGCGAGTCTGCACGCGATGAGGAACACGTACATGTACATACAAGGTGTTCCTGAATGAGAAACATTTTGAAATTCAGCGTAGCATTTAATATTTTTTTTACGATATAAAATATTAAAAACTTTGACTTTTAAAAATATATAATATTTGCAAAATAAATGTAAGTTTTAAAAACACTCTGATAGTTCTTTGACAAAAACTCTATTACTGAAGTTTGAAATTTCTTGGAACACCCTAAAGATGAAGATATTTCGACGTTGCGTGCCGCTCTGCTTAGCTCGTTAAATAAATCATACATACAATACACAAATAGAGATCTTCGTTTTAAGACAAGGATATCTTCGGGGAAGCGCCGTGGTATCCTTCACCAGAAGTTGATTACTTCTACGATGAAGATGAAAGACGTCGGAAGGAATCTCGGAATATAAGGATCTGCTTATAATCGGGCGCGTAGAATGCTAGGGGTTCATCCTATTAACGGAATTCGAGCGCGCGATCGAAGGAAATTTAGTTCCAGAGAAATTCCTTTAACTCACTCGACAGCTCAGATATAACTCGTCTCAGTGGAAATAAATTACGGAGAACGTAGAAACACGAACTTTATTCTACATAGAAATGCCGTTCATTTCTGTTACGTCACTTCTCGATTTTTTGCATTCTCGATTCAGTTTTTTTTTTGTTTAATTAATCGTAATGAGAAAATGCCCTTAATGCATAATTGAGCATAAATTTATCACTTTCGTTAATAGTCTCTGCATTTATCGCAAACGCGCAATAGCATCTCCGTTTGTGTTTTTTAAATTAAATTCTAAGCTTTCCGTCAACGCTTTCCCATATATATGTATATAATTGTTAAGCGGTCGCTTAGCGCGATCTAATTGTGAAAAGTAATGAATAATAAGTTATGCCGAAGAAGCGAGCGAAAGCTGAAACTTGTTCTCTCAAACAAGTTTGCGCGAATTATATCTTCATGCTTGTTGTATCATATTATAACTTTTTGCAAATTAAAATTCTCATTGCTGTAAAAATTCAACGATCGGTGCTAGAGAATATGAACAATATATGTCGTTTTGATTGAAAAGATCACGATTTACGTAAAAGTAAACGCGAGTAAATGCGAGTAACCCGCATCAGACATTTTAACGTGTGTTCGACGTTTTTCCGTGTCCCTTAATGGGCGATTCGCTGGTCGCCGGATACTGTTAAATTTCGATTATCGACGAAAAGCGCGACGGAGAGAGAGGACGGGCTAACACAGGACAGCTAACACACGCGCGTATATATCGCACACACGACAGAACCAACTAGGTTCAGCAATCAATTCTCTTTTAGCGAATTAGCCCGACAATAAAACTCTCTTCTCTCTCTTTCTCTCTCGTTCCTCTTCCTCTCTTCACGCTCTTTCTGTAGCAGGTACACAGCAGCAAGGTAGCGGAGAGAGGACGCGAAGGGGATAGCAGCGCGAGCATTGAAAATTCTCTGTGATTCGGCGGAATTGATTAGTTCGCCGCGTATTTATGCAGACCGCCTAGTCGTTACCGCGCTCGTGATTTCAGTTTGCATACGAACCGGGCTAATGCACGTACAAACGCACGATCCCGCCGGATTATTCGCTTGTGACGATTAACAATACCGAGTGGTCGGGGCTTTGCCCTTCGGGATCGGCAAGCCCGAACCAAAGTCGCCCTCATCGCATCCGGCATTCATTGATCTGCCGATCCCAGATTGATGGAATGTCATTGACGGAATGTTGTACGCTACCCGGATCGATCGCGCGATTATTCTGACGCTTCAGTCAAGTATCTTAAAAATGTTTTTATCTTTCCAATTCAAAAACTATGTGTGTTTCTCCGATTGCGTCATGAATTGTCAAGCGCAATATGTCGCGATATGTTGTTTGCAAAAGCTAGTGAAACAGTTTTAATTAAAGGAATGAGAGTCCGTTGATGATAAAAATTATACGCAGTAATAAAGAGAGTCTTTTTTCTTGCTTTTATAATAAGGGGGAAAAAATAATATAGTTATAAAAACGTTGTTATTCTCTGAATGCGTCCTCTTCACTCCCACGATGTTACTTTTGTCGATCTCTGATGTGTGCGTGTGTGTGTGATGTGTGACGAATAATATTATTATTATGATGTCTGCACAAAAGGCGAAACGCTGCTGTCCGATTATTCGCTCGCGAAAATCGACGATCCCCAGGTGATCTAATTCCCAGGCGGCATTGTTTTTGCTCGCGACAGCGCGTCGGCTGATCGAAAATCAACCGAACACTAGCGATTTGCCGTGCTAAAATGTTTACGCGCACTTATTATCGTCACGAGAGCGAATCATAAATATTGCCGTTAAATTTAGCTGGTCGAAATAGGAGTTTGCCGCTGGTCATAAATCGGATCGATACTTTCTATCTCGATAAATTGCTGCTATAATCGTCGTTGTTATCATCTCAAGCGATACGCGCGGCCATCCGCTCGCGAATTAGCAACAAATGAACAATTAACAATTCGAAATGGTGTAATCCCTCTGTGCGTCGCGTTTTATCTCTTTATCTCTGAATATTTCTCTGTGTCGACGTTTCAGTTGCATGTTTTAATCAAGTGTGCAATCAGATCAAACCAGAGATTTTTGACGCAAGAATCAATTATTCGGCGCCGACAACGAAGTAGTTTTATCGGGTAAAAATTTAACAAATGTAACTTGAAAAACAAATGTTATCCCAATTGTTAGAGATATTTAACGCATGAAGCAGTTTTTTATAATTTTTGCATTGACAAAATCTGTTTGTTTTTTGTGTTTCTTGTGAGAAGATAATAATATACGTCTAGGTTCACACTAGGATCAAAGTCTCCCATTGTTGTTTGATAAACGATACTCTCTTTGAGATTTCGAGCTCTCGAACGGAATCTCTTCGAGAACGCTTCTTTCGAATTGTGCATAGTCAGCAAATGGAGTGCGCAAAATCGAGGCGGGAAAAGGCAATATGCGTTTTAGTAAAATGTTCTTAGCTCCATACGTTTAAGTATTCACAAATTTTGATTTTTCCAATTGTCTTGGCGCTTACGGGCAATAGGGCAGAATATGTTGGACCGACCGAGAAGGTGGGCCAGAATGGGTATCCGAAATTCGATTTAAAGGGAAGAAAGAGTGTCGCGAAGTGATATCGTAAGAAACACCGCTTTTGTGTTTCCAATAAAGGTGAACTTAGTTTTCACGAAGTAGCCAGATTTTCGTAATCTTTTAACGATCGTTTTGCTGGTTATTAACCGGCGTTCCGATTGATTCGGCTCAAATTGATTATTCATTATTTTTTAATACAATAATACAATAATATTTTTTAATACAATAATGATTTTAGCGAGAAGATTTATATCGCGTGCGATTTTAATCTCCCAACTATATATTTTTATATATTTGTACATACATGTTTGTTTATATAATGCCACAGTAGTATTTTGATTTCGATTATCCGGGATGATATTAGGCGAACGTCACATGTGAGGTTTCATAGGTCCTCTTAGGAATTAATCTGTCAAAGGTCTCGCGAGCGGATCCAGTTCTCTCTGGGAACACCTTCAACGTCCGCTGTCAATTAGTCGGACGTATCCGAAGGACGTACATTCGTATCAAGTATAAAGGCACGTTTGCTTGTCAAGGTTCCGTCGTGGACGGAAGTTGGACATGAGAGGCGAAGTTACACGCATATTTAGTAACATCGAAAGTACACGAACGTCGCATCCTAAAGCGGATAAAAGATTTAAGATGTTTCCGAACTTTAAATGATAACTTTTTCTCTTCAATATATGTATCGAAATAACACTGTGACACACAATTAATTTGATTATAAGTTCTCTGAATTTTTACGACAATGTAATTTAGCGTCAGATTATTAAAAGTAACATATAATTGTATTCATAAAAACATAAAAGTAAAATATGGAATATATCTATTTTTCAGATGAAAGAGCTGCTCTTCCTCTCTCCCAAAAAGGGATTAGTCAAATGCGAATAACACAAACGGTGATTTAACTATGAAGAGAATCATGAACAATGCATTGAAACAACAACAAAAAATGCAAAAGATAGTAAGTACTTTAAATTTTAAAACAAATATCACAGAAAAGAAGAAAAAAGCGAGCGATAATTGAACAAGTTTTGCTCGCGTAATATCTTGCAGGATATTTTAAAAGAATTAAAATATTCAATATATCTCTCGAACATTTTTTGATATATGGCGCAATGTTGCGCCTTCTTTTAACTAATCAAATCTTGGCTGTGTGTTCGTTGCGCGTTCCGAGATAATCGTAGAAATCGGCTATCATCGACAGAGCGCTTTATTTCCAACGTTTTAAACAAGCAAATTTAAAGCAATTTCAATTATGTGAATATTTCAGAGAATAGCGGACTTAACGCAGATTAAATATATTCATCCCCTTTTTTCTTTTACTGTTATTTTAAACGTTATTCACCGCTACAATTAATCACATTTCTCGGTAATTATCGACACAATTAATTATTATCCGCTTTTATCGGTGTGCCTCTCTGCGAAATCGATTACCGTTGATATTTTAAGTACCCATCGAAACGCGCCGCGTTTCGAACTGTTATTACTTGCAAATTGAAGGCTGCCGAATGAAAGCTCCGATGATTTCAGATGCATATACCAATAAATAATCAGTCCCACTCAAGCTATTTTATTCGATCGATTATTTTTTGTTGCGCTGATTATTTTTTTTTTTTTTTTTTTTTTTTTTTTATTTCGCCAATTATTCCGTGGGTTTGATCGTAGTTTTGTAATTCAAATCTCGCGGAGTTTTAATAAAACTCTCATTGTTGCTCGCGACTAGGGAAGAGAGGAATCCTTCGCGATGCTGGCGATCGTACAGAAAACTATTTTTCTTCTCGCGTCAGACAGCTTTAATATGGTGCACGTGTCGTATCGTCCGCGGTATTCATTGTACGTTTTATTCGTTGCCGACGTTATTGTGTGTTTCATAAAAATCGTAACACACAAAAGATACTATCGTGAGGGGTGTCCAAGAATACGTAATAAAAATACGTCGACCGGACGATGTAAGAAGAGCAAGGAATGAAAAACCAGGCGGCGGATTCGTTCGCATGAAGCTAACTGCGGCTTGCACGATAAAATTCTCGATGAAAAAGCTTTTCTTCAAATATTCCTGAGATTTCTCTTTCTCTCTCTCTTTCTCTTTCTCTTGACTAATGTCTTCCTCAACCGTCATTTTGAATTTCTCATGAATGTCTTCGATTCAAGATATTAAAAGTTGCTTATTACACACACACACACACACACATACATACAGTAAAATATTTGTTAAGTTGATATACGAAATATATCATAAAATTAGATTAAATTTGCAAAAAATGCAAATGCTCTCTTTTTTCTCTATTTTTATTTATTTATTTATTTATTTATTTTTATCCTTTATTCTTTTTTTTTGTTCGGATGATTTATCGCGAGTTGTCTTGTCTAATTTACACGTTAAATCGCGTATTTTCGTGTACAGTTTCCACGTAGTTGATCCGCCACCGCGAAGGATGTCCGATAACGCAACATTCGTGAACTTAACATTGTCTCACAGTTGATAATCAAAGCTATTCGAGCCGAAGGCGCGTAAGCAAAGTTTAGGTCAAGGCAAACCCGCATTTTCGATAAATTCTCATTGGTAACATGTCTCTCCGATCCTCCTTCAGTTTCCCTACCTGTCCCGAGGAAAGTTGCTGCTTCCAGGGTAAGAAGTTCGATTAAGAGAAGCGTTTACGAGGATCGCTGTAGTGGCAGTTTGAACTTTATAGACTACAAAGAGGGAGCTTTTTACGACGGAACGCGAGGCCGCAAAATACACGTCTAGAGAGAATGTTTGTATAGATATATTCGCGTCTATGGTTATATATATGTGCTTTCCGACCGATTTCTCACACTGCTTTTTTACCGGCTCTTTGTGTCTCTCGAACGATGCTCTTTTTTCCAATTACACGAAACAGTTCATTTAATTATCTGGAAATTCTATAGTGGAATCAATATGTCTTATATCGAGCGTACTTCACTTTTATCAACAGACCTAGTCGAGTGCAATAATTTAATAGGAGTATTATAGAAGTATTTCATATAAAACTTGAAGCAAAAATATAAGGAGTTTTGCAAAGAGTGATAGTAGTATTTTTTTCAAAAAATGCGCTAATATATATAAATAAATTTATAATTGAAACAGTACTCTCTATCTCTCTCTTTCTAATTTTTATAAGTGTTTTACTTTGCTATTTTTACTTTACATTTTTGTCCCTATTTCTCATAAATACGTATGATTCTTCTTGAAAATATTTTTTTATTCTACTCCGATACTTTTAATATTTCCGTTACAAATTGAGCTGACATTTTATTTGATTGCCAACTAAAACGTGAATAAATGTATACGCTGTTTTTCTCGCCGTGTTTCTCCATCAATTTTCGCCCTTCTATGGTTATTCTTTGACGATTTGGAAATTTATGTCGTCCCTTTCCGCGTTATTTACGCGTCACTCTCTAGTTTCCCACAAGAAAATACTTGAGCAAGATATTTCCTTGGGAAGAGTGACTTGTCTCGAAAAGACTCGTCAGAATGCAATAAGAAAACGAGTGAAAGAAGCAACGAGTCGTCCTTCAAGTATAAAAATTTCTTTCGTGCTTTCCTGAGATTCTCTCTTATTTTGTAGCTGCCCGAAATTGCGCAATTTCTTGCGTAAAGAAATCTTGTTCACAGAATTTAATCGAGAACGACTGACACATGAGAGAAGTAAATACTTTGCTGCGCAGAAGAGAATCATATATATTCTTCATATATGTCTGCTCTTGTAGAATAAATGTTTCTGATTTCTGTTACATATTTGCAATTCCTGTTATATATTTGCTTTATTCACATAAGATCTCATTCACGATATACGATTGACAATATTTGCATACTTGTCTTAATTACGATAATTAATTCCCACGATCACAACGTAATTTTCAAACGTCAAAGAGAAATCCCGTCGTGTAATTAATACGACGCTCTGTAATAAACGCATCTGTAATATCGCAAAATGAGCCGATTAGAGAAAATTGACGATACTCGAGAATCTCGTAACGTTTTGAAATTTTCACGCTGACGTCGCCGTTATCGATCGAAGAAAACTGAAAAATGATATGTAAACTTAATGCGAACGGACTACATAAATAATCGTTTAACGTAACAAAACAAAACAGTGCACCTACCTGCTTGAAGAGACGGAAGAGCATCGAAAGCTTTCGCTACTAAAAAATTTGTCTGATAGGATATTTAAAACGAGAACTTTAGAGAAAAATTTGAAAGAGCTCTCTCTCTCTCTCTCTTTTCTTCTTATTTACAAGTTTTTTTTCTATGGTTTTCTATCTTAATTTTTTTTCATTTAAAACATGCTGGTTTGAGATGAAAAAGATGAAAGGAAAAAGCAAGATTCAATCTTTTTCTTAGAAACTTTAATTTTCTACGATTATTACTTCGTCCCACTTTGTTACACTATATGAAGGGATTATAAGACGAAAGATTTCGAGCGCTCTTCTCGCGTTTATCTCAGGTTGTCGTCGATGTATAAAAAGCGTCGTAAACTTAAAAATGTGCAGAAGGGTCAACAAAGGATTAAGAACAAAGGCGGTTTGCCGAGGTGGAGATGACGTTTAATCGTAAATCAATAAAATTAATGAATTAAATAAATAAATTAAAAATGTTTATATATATATATACACATATTTATATATAATATATATAATATATAATATAAAACATAAATAGGGTCCCGAGACTGCTGGAGCACAGCGCGCGCGCATTCCCTCATTTCCCTTTCGCAATACCCGCCGTTATTCGCGTATACGCGGAGGTTCGTCGTCGTTGTCGAGGTTTCTGACGGATGAGATCATTATCGTCTCTCGATAAAATATTGTCGCAGATATTCATGCGACTTGTTTTCACAATCCCTACCTCTACACACACACACACACACACACACACACACACACACACACACACACACTCTCTCTCTCTCTCTCTCTCTTTTTTTCTCTCTCCTTCTCTCTTTCTCTCATGATATTATCAATTCCTTTTCACGGCAAGACTGATCGGTTGGTCGCATCTAATTAAAACGAAAATAAATGGGATACTATATATATATGTATATAAATACTTCCCTTCAGTGTAACATACACTTTAAGAATAACATTTTCCTTCGATCGGATTGTTATTTCCCTCAAAAACCTCTTGACCAACTCCCGCGTCTCTTTCCTCACCAGGATGAGGATTTCTCTCTCTCTCTCTCTCTCTCTCTCTCATTATCTATTTTATATTTCTGTTTTTAGCTAGTCTACTGCGTTACACTATTGTATTTTACATTAAATCGTTTTTGCCCTGTGGTCTCTTTCCGCGATTTGCTCACTGACTGACCGATTTCCTCTTTCCCTCTTTTTTTTACGTCATTGTTTTCTGAGCGCAATAATGGGAAAATTTCGATTCTGTAAAATTTGAAGATATTGCCGCAAAATATTGTTGAAAATGATTAATTCCAATAAAAAAAAAGCTATACTGTTAGGTATATACGATAGTTTGGAATTGATATGGGCATTATCGCAACTTTAACAGAAATAAATTTGAAAGGAAGGATCTTTTGGAACATCCCGGCAATTTGTTGTCGCGGCCTTGATCGAGACCCTGAGCTCTTTGGTATTATTCTCCCATTCGCGGAGATTTTGGAGAAGTGTGCGACGCACACATCGCATATCTCCGGCGCGCTTTTATGTACGTCGTCGTTCTTGACGGCGGGTTTTTCTCGAGGTCGAGCACCACCGTTTGAATTCGCGATAGTCGGTCGAGAATCCACCCCTAACGCTACGACGCCGAAGAGAACATCGGGGAGAGTCGAGAGCCCGACGTGTTCCTGTCCTTTTTTTTTATTCTTCCCTCTTTCATTCGCCGGCACACGCTCATTTGCACATTCATGATCTCTCGCACACGGTCGCCCATTCTTTCTGTCATTTTCCTTTTTCCCGCCGAAGAACCGTCCGCGGAAGCGCGTGTATGTACGTTATGTAGTGACATTTTTCTAGAAGAAAAGTATTGGTAATAATAATGCTCGAAGAAAAGAAGAAAAAAATACCGAAAAAGTGAGAAAGGATAAAAAGAAAGAAAAAAAACAGTAAGATGTAGACAAACATTAAAAAAAAAAAAAAAAAAAAAAAAAAAGAGATAAGAAAAGTTGTCAAAGCAGCGATATCTGTAGAAGTTCAAAAAGGTATCAATGCCCGGACCGAATTGTTCGGAACCTGTTTCGATAAAGTACACAGAATCCGTCCTAATGCCCGAGATCCGACGAAACCGAAAAATTCGTCATTTCTACATTTTCCCCTACAATTTCTCTTTTCCTAAATCGCTCCCTATCGTCGTCCCTCTCGTTTTCTGTGTTTCTAATCCGCCTATCTTTTTTTTCCGCACGATTTTTTTCCGTTTCCTCTTTGGTCGCGCGTTAGCCCTTTCACGACTCCATCCCTTAGGCCTCAAGTGCACCGCAAGAGTCTAGAAAAGGGTCTACTCATGGTTTAAAGGGCTCCGCGCGATTATCGCTAGCAGTAGTACGAGGTAGAGAGTCCCAGCTTGCAGGAAAAGGCCCCCCTATGTCGATTATACACACTTCCGGTGCTGCTGACTTCCTTTGCCTCGCACCGCTGACCCGTGTATCCCTCCGCGCATCTGTAACAAAAGAATCAAACTAATTTGTGAGACATACATTTAAATTAAATGTACTTACGTGACGTAATCAGAAATTTGCAAACTTTAATAAAACTTCGATAATATATATAAATATCGAGAAAAGATACAAGTGTAAATTTTTTTATGACAGGAAAAAACGATAAAAATTATTGCATTTTGTGAGATACATTTATACGACAACAGAATTGAAACATTTAATGACATTCGATTTATTTTCAATAATTTAATTTTTGTTTTTGATTTTTTTTATGATCCTCTCATCTTTACTTCATAAAATACCACGGTGTCCCGAGCAGACCGCGTCGTCGGTGCGACGAAATTTATTAGCCCGGCTCGAAGCTTTTTTTCACCGGGAGCGCGTGTGCGAGAGAAGCGCGCACACGGGTTTCTTAATTTAACTAAATGTATGCGTCGCATCAGAATTTGCGCGACGGCGTCTTTCGCAAACGCGCGCACGACACGGAATAGCGGGGATTTCGAGGAGAGACAGGCCGATGTGTCGTTTCTTTGGAAAAATAATGTTATGCCGTCGTCGTGGCTATTTATAGGCCGCGGTTAACTAACCGCGACGAGACGTTCGCGCGTTCGAAGCCACCGCGCGGGATTAAGAAGAGCGCTCGCCCGCTCTCTCTCTCTCTCTCGGGTGCCCGGATAAATAAATTATAGCACGACCTTTCCTCTACCGTTCTTTCTCGCGCCTTTCATTTTTCTCTTGACACACGAACCTCTTCCTCGTTTTTTTGTTTTTTTTTTTTTTTTATCGCGAACGCTCCGCCGCTAATTCCGTCGCGCTGTGTCGTTATTTTCGCCGGTCGTCGCGCCCCTCAAATTCTGCGCGTACAAGGAATTAACAGCGAATAAACGGCTAACTCGCAAAAGTTTTTTTTGCGTTAGTTTCGTATTAATTTTCCCTGTCCTTGCGCGGACCAATTTATAAGAGCTAATCAAATTTAAAGCAGCGACCGAGTTGACGCACAGACAACATCCGATAATAATCGCGAGATTTTGCCTCTTGTGCGCCCGTCGGACGGATATCCTTAATCCGGCACTGTATAGAAGTCCCAGAGAACAGTTCTCTCTTTCTCTTTCTATCTCTACCGTAGTTTGGTCCGGGGACTTCGGACGGCGTGCGATAAAGCGTATTTTTGTCACGACAAATTTGGAGCGTCTGAGACGTGGCGCGTCGTTTTTATTTTGCGAAATCGCGCGCATAGGTAAAACAGAAGAGAAAGGAGAGGGGATAGCGAGAGAGGGAGAAAAAACAACGGAGTGCGGGACAAGAGGGAAGAAAAAGAGTGACACACAGTTCCAGAAGTGTCTCCGATGAAAAGAGGGGACGCTTCGGCGAAGAAAGAATTGGATTTTGCAAGCGACTCTCTCTTGAATGTTTGCGCGTTTGTTAGTCGCGCGCGTTTACACTATTTCAAAAGAATGACAACCGACACATGCTAAGGAGAGAAAAGAGTTAATGCAATAATATAATGCGTGAAGACCACGATATTTACTCGCACCGGATAGAAGTAAGAGAGTCGAATATTGAACTTTGTTGCGAATTTCTCACGTGCGCGAAACAGTCGCGCGATTTCGGTCTCGCACGATTCGAGAGTTTTTCGGTACTGCATTCGCGAAGATTTACGAGGGATCTACGTTAAATATACCATTTCTCTTTCTCTCTTCTTCTTCCACATGGATTTACTGCCGAACGAACTAAAACAGCGGCGCAGATAGTACAATTTACTGTACCATTCACTTAAAGCAATTAACGCGCACCCGCTAACTTTACCCCCAGCCGACCGCGAGTAATTGGCTTTCCATTGAGATTTATCGTAATCATGCGTGCACGCTCGCTACACTTCCGACAACTTTTTCACACGTCGCCGTAAAACAAGGCGGCGGCGCTCGCGCGAGAGTTCGCGAAACATTCGTTTGTTCGAAATGAAAAAAGTAGACAGGACGTGTGCAATATGCAGTGAAATTCGCGCAGAAATCGTGGATGAAACCTAATTAATAACGAAAAAGATACACCGCGAAGAAAATGCGAAAAGAAGATTGCTGTACTAGAAAGTGACTTTCCAACAATATTATCTTAAATCGCACTTTAAAATTATCTCTCGTTCTCCGCACATAGCTTTTGAAATGATCCTTTCAAGGTATTATTCCGTTTTCCGTATAATATTTCGACGAGAATTAGACAAGTTCGTGAAAAAAATGCATGGCTATCTTCAGAGGCGTTAACAAGAAAATTTCCCGCGTTATATCCTGTCCCTAAAGTGCTTTTATGACTCGAGAGAGGAAATAAAATTATTCTCGGCGAGAGAATACGTCGTTATACAGATCGATTTTTCTCATTGACAGTTTTTACGCGATTTACCGGCTTCCGTATATACGCGTCGCGACCACGCTACGCGTGTGTATGTGTGCGCTCGTAAAAAGATCGCAAATTAGCGCGGCTCGTTAATTCAGGGTCGTTGGCAGAGTCGCGGCAGATGTATCGGTTTTCTCGCGTGACCGCCCTTTGAAATATATCGATTGGCAATCAGCTTTCCGAAGGTGGATTCATTATCTCGCGAGCTTTTAACAGAGCGTTATTATCGTTTCCTCCCCTTTTCCCGAAATCTCTGTGACATCGGAAGCCTTTTTCCATTCTCGTCGTCTCGCATAAACTATCGAAAATCACTGAAGTTTCAACGTGGAAGAGCTCGCAAAACGTGACATCTCGCGCGCAACTGCTCTAGTTTGTAAATTGAAAATTTACAACTTTGCTCGCGACAAAAAAGAAATGTATTTTGCTAATGCAATGTCTTTTCTTTTTTTCCGGTTTCGTGAAAATTTTTCCGTCACAATGTACATGTATATAACAATGAACTATGTGTAATAATAATTAGGATAAATGTTTGGAAAAAAATTTCGTCTTTTTCTCTCAGCTTCGTTTCCCAGAAAAAAACCAGCGTAATCAAATGACATCTTGTATAATTAATCTAAGAGAGAAAGAGAAATTGTGGAAAATTTTCCGACCTCGTTACATTTTTACTAAAATTGCCCACTAACACCGCACTTTGTTTCAACGACGTATATACGGACAATGCGCGCGCAGTATATTTACGCGAGTAAAGTTAATTTTAAAGAAAATGATGCCCTAATCGCATTTGAGCCTCGCGATGACGCAATCATGACAAGCACCGACGAAAAAACGCGATGTCACTTCGCGGTAATAACTCAAAACGTTTTTCCGCATGACGATACTAAGTAAGAATAAACAAAGAGTAGACAAAAAACTAAGTAAAACACGGAAAATCCACGACAAAGACGCATGGTGAAAAGAGAGATATTCCGGCGGACGTTGTCTTTCCGCGCCAGTCTCTCTCCGAACACGCGCATTTGCCTCTCGTTTTTTAGATATTAATTAAAAGTAACAACAATCCTGTGGAAAGAGGCGAGCCGCTTTTTCCAACAGTGGCGTTTAAACCGTTCTTAAAGAAGGCGGCTTTCTTCTTGTAAATATTTTTTACGACAACAGAGCGAAGCCGTGTAATTGCAGTTGAATGCGTAATATTATATATAATGGCGTTACATAAAGTGAATTTTTTTCAAAGTGTATTATGCAAGATATTCATCGCGATATATACTTTTCACATAACAGTATTGATATTGTAAGGAATTTTCCAGAATATTATGCAGCAACGGCTGTACATGTGCATTTTCACGTTCGTTCACGTACTTTGCGTGAACGAACTGCCGGTAAACACCGTTCGTAGACAATCGGGCTTGCCGAATTTTACCGATTCGCTGAAAGCAGGCAAACACAGCGAGCAGCCAAGAAAGTAGTCTCTTTGGAAATTGTAACCGCGTACTTTGTCGAACAACAGTGAATAAAGTTTCTTAATTGTGGCGTCTTAATTGGGTGCCGTTTTATAACACTGTCCTACAGTGCTTTTCAACACCAGCTCGAATTCTTACGGTATTATTATTTTGGATTCAGATATTTTTATTTAATTCTAATCGTTATTTGAGCATAGCGATATAAAATACCGAAATTGTAACGCAAATTGATTTCTCGACTGACATTGTTTTGCTACATCACGAAATTATAAAAGCGGTTCTTCGTACAACCACGCTCGATTGCGAGAGATTTACGAGAATCCACGTTGATTTTGGTTTTTCAAGTGGAAGCGCGCCGGTATCGAGGATGAAAGAGAGTGGGTTTTGTTATACGATATTAATTCTTCGTGACGGGTCCAAAAGAAACTTTCTTGCAGTGTAATTTAATTCAATAAAACATTCCCGCGCGAAACGAAAGTTTCGAAGATATAACGTTTCGAGTTCTTTGTGATGTTTACAAAATAAACAAATTTCATATATACTAAAATATTCAAAGAATTCAATTTTCGCGGCACATATTTGTCTAATATATAATTTAAATATATTCATGACTGCACACACGTACATGTAATATTTATTTGTTGATGTAAAATATTTGAACACGTTATCAAAGATATAATTGTTTGAACAGCGTAAATATAGAGTGTAAATGTAGTTTCATATTGAAGCAATAATATGTTTATTTGTAGCTCGCAAACAACATATTCTCTCTCTCTCTCTCTCTCTCTCTCGTGCAATCGTCATGTAATAAATTATTTCTAACTACGGAGAAGATCTCTTTTTTCGTGCCAGGGCTCGAATGTGCAGGTCGCATGCGTTTGGGCTCGCGTGCGCCTGAATGCGCGGAACGATTCCGACTATAATGTACCGTACTTTATTTTAGCCCGCGAATCGCACTTTTCCATCTCTTTCCCCCGCGCTTACTTCTCGCTAGACAAACTGAGTTACTTAGTTGCTCGTATAGCAGCTGCATCCACACCTTTTGCGCATACCAAACGGGCCGGAGCCACTATAGAGATCCCGTGTTGCACCTGTACCTTTCTTTTCTTCCCTATACTTTCGTTGCTTCGCGCTCTCCTATTTCCGCTTTCATTTATTTTCTCGGCTCTCTGCTTCTTTACGTTCGTGCCTACTTGGACACTCGCTTCACGAGTGCGAATAAATATAGCAAACTCTTTGTCTTTTATTTTGTTTTGAACTCGAATTTTTGTGATTTTACTACGCGGACGTACAATGCGCGTTGAAGATGGAATCAAAGAGTAATCGGAAAAGAGTTAACATCGCGTAGACATTTAAAAGATTCAGAAATTGTAAACCGGAGCAATGTGACCAATTGTTGTGCGCTAAAAAAAATTAAGATAACAATTACATTTTTCCAACGTTTTAACATCCTTTCGTGTGCGCGTGATCGGAGTTCATTTACCGTTATGTAATGTGGGATGGGAAGCGGAGTGCGAATCTCGATGTCGTCGAAAGGGTGCCAGCTGGCGGGACAGGTTACCGTCTGGGAAATTGGGACGTCGAGAGCGGCGGTGCTTGCTCTCGATCATTTTCCGACATCGTCTGCCGACTTCCTCAGCCCGGGGTTGATCGCCGGGGAGTGGCGGTGGTGAAGCGCGCGATATCTCTCCAGTGCAGTCTCGGGAAGTTCGAGCGGTCTTCCGACTAAGTCCGGTGGAACTTGTATTAGCTCGGCTGCAGTCAAGCGATGACCACAAAACTTGATTCGACGTGGGAGGTTTGCGTTGATGAGCGCGCGGCGAAGACTCCTTTGGAATTTAATCTCGCCTCAATTGGACCGTACAAGCGCGCGCGATAAGGAATTAAGTGTCGTTTTATTGGATTTCTCGCAGTTATGCCTGCGAGAAAATCTGGATCCGTTGCGCTCGAATTGTGGCTACGCGCTTCTTTGTGTTTTTCGTTACGGTTAGACGCGTCTGTTCCTCTTTTTTTTTATTTTCCAAGTAAATAAAATGCAATGATTGTTTGAGTTCAACAATTACATTTCTAGAGAATTCAATCTCTAAAGATTGCAATAAGTCTCTTCGTTCACATCCACTTTGTTTACCAATTAAATTCAGTAAAACGTATAGAAGTGCTACATTTTGCGTTTTCTTTTTATTCCGGCCACCGTGCATAGATTTTATGCGATACGCGCGACGATTCCGTAAGAAAAGTTCCGTTGGCACCGCACGCCATTCACGTCGAAGCTGTTGATCCTCTTCTAATCAATTAGACGGTCCAATTAATTAAATGCTCGGCGCCTACGTGGAAACCTTAAAGGTGAAATTTACGCCTCGTACGAGGACTCGTCGAAATCGACACTTTGTACAGTACTTGTACTTTGGGAGCTTTCTACGTAATCGAGCCAGCCGCATTGCGCGCACCGTGCGCGCGATATATATCACACGACGTCGAAAAACTTTGCCGTAACTTTCGCCGTGCGCTTTCAATAAGAACGTCGGGCGAAAGAATTCCGTAGGTGTTCGGAAATAAAAGCGCACGAAAGCGGAAATAACAGCGTGAGAGGGAGAGAAACGGGGGGGTTATATATATAAAAGGCAAAAGGGGTGAAAATTTTACAGCGTCTGACTTGCGATCGTTGCGAGAGCGCGTCCTCTCTGTTCGTTCAGGCAACGCTTCTGTCCCGAGGAAACTGCGCGCGCGATCTTTCTCTAATTAATTAGAGGCGCGTTTAATTAAGTTAAATGACCGGATTTTGCCGGTCGGATGGCGCGCGTAATGAAACTACGGATGTGAGATTACCGATAGCAAACGTCCGATGACGCGCGCGACGTATATCCTAATCTCTCATTTATATATTTATTGTGTATATGTATAATTAGAACGGTATAATTTTTTATATCTTTCTCTTTTAAAATTATTTTTATTTTAATTATTTTAAAATTAATTTTTCTACATAGCAAACTCTAAAATTGACAAAAAGTAATTTTTTTCCGAAGAAGTTTTTTCTAATTTCTCTCTCTCTCTCTTTCTCTCTCTCTCATCTCTCTTACTTTCTCTCGTTACGCATTAGATATTACAAAAAATAAAAATTTTGTCTCGGTATCAACAGTTATTTTGTTGTTTTCCGAGATTTATTTTAAACGATTAATCAAATTTCGTTCCTGAGTGAAATCTCGACAACGATCAGAAAAGCGATTAATTAGTCTTTGCGCGAACATTCGGAATTCTCAATCTGACGAGCCGAGACGGCGAAAAAGCGGCTTTCATCGCTCGCTACATCGGGAAGCACTCCGATTCGATTGGGCCAACGTGCCGGATAATTTGAGCAACTTTCCGTTCGTATCTCGGCGAGAGGAGCGCAATACTACGGCGAAGTTTCTTACCGGCAACTCGTTGCCCTTCGCAGCTTCAAACTTCTTCAGGGTGCTCTTATAAAATCACGGAATAAGTTCCGGCCCGACAACTCGTTCGCGATGATTCACCGCGCGCGTCTTTCCTGTTGCTATTGAATAGTGTAATGTACTGATATCGAACACATGGTTTCACATAACATCGCGCTATTGCAAGCCAACTATCTAATTACGACAATCAGTGTATTCAGATGTATTAATATCTCATTAATACTAATATTAATCCACTTTAGATAATTCTTTTTTTTTCCAAAAATTAATTCCAACTTCCTGAAAAACTAAATTCTTTTTAAATTAAATCTCTCCTGCCTTTTATATAAATGCAAAACGCGTAAGAATGAGCCGAGATAAGCCGAAGCTGAGAGATTCAAGTAGTACATCATCGAATATGACGAGATTACTGGATCGTTGCTGCGAATATTTTGTTTTTTTTTTTTCGTCACGACGGCGAATATTTTCAATCTTCCGAAGTTGTTTACACGACTGACAGGGTGGCTGGCGCGCTGAATGGGGATAGATAGCAAAGGCGGATTTTTGCCGCGATTACCATTTATTGGCACATCTTGAAAGCTCGTTGGCGGCGGCGGATCGCGCTGCTTGCGTCGGACAGCTCTATTTCCTTAAGCGACGGCTCTGGGGTAGTTAGAGGGTGGAAATGTCAGGTAGCGCGGCCTGGCTGAGTACGGGCTCGGTGGATGGTTCTAGAGAGTCTCCTTTCCCCCTTTCCTCCCTTTCGGACTCAACTTCCGTTTCCACGTGTGTTGGCCACATATGTCACTGAAACTAACTTTTGCGAGCTCTCGCTCTTCCACCCGTTTCATTCCTACCACTCTCTCTCCATCGTCGTCCGCCTTTGCCCATTCTACCCCTTGAGACTGCCCACCGATCACGGGACGACCGCTCGGATTGCCGTGCGAAACTTTGGTTCTCGCAGTAGCAAAGCTTTTGCAACGGTGGAAACAATCATTTATCGCGCTGCTTTTGATACACGACCGCGCGAAATAAATGTAACGCGTCGAGCGAAGTTCAGAAGATTACATAAGGCGTGCGTATGTCATCCTCACTTTTGATTCCGTAATGTCTTAAGATTAATCTGACAATGTTTTAGTTGAGAATGTTTTGTGCATGTATGTTGAAAAATAATTTTTCTTTTTAAGTAAAAATATAATTATTTCAGATTTTTATTGACGAAAAATTGATGTCAAATTGATCGAAGTATAGGACGCGATGGAACGAAACAACAGCGAAATAACTCGAAATAATCGGCGTTGATTGCGATTGCGACACCCGCGTGAGATCATAGATCATGCGACGCGAAGCGCGGCAGAGAATTGTAGATCGCGGCTGATGAAATGTTTCCATTCGGAGCGATGCGTTCAGCATGAAGACGCGTGCTCGCGCCGTAAGAAATAAATCACACGTTTCCACGTGCGCGCGTGTGGAACGCACGATGCGCGCGAGGCAACGTAATTAATTAAGGCGAATCGCTTCGGATTGTTCGCGCATTTTACACTTGGCATGCTGAGTAATGGGCGCCGTTGATTAATACGTCCTGCAGATGTTACGACGTAAACATTAAGACCTCGTCGTGTTCTGCAATCGCATTATCATCTCTAACGTTTTGGTATTATTACCAAAAAAAGAAGCGACTGTACGACGCGCGCGGACGATCACTCAAGAGCGGATTTCTCAAGAACGGATTTCTCAAAAGCGTTTCTCATTCCTCATTTTGCATGCCGTGATATCTAACATTGTTTCGATTGTATCAACGCTTTATTTTACTTGCGAAAATTTATATTTTTTTTGCGAAGAAATACCCGCAGCTCTAAATTTTTCACGGTATATTGCCAAAAAAATCAGATTTCCGGAATTTTTCAACGCACACGATATAAATCACGTTCTGACATTGCTTCGTATATTGTTTTCGCTAAATATAATTCTCTTAAATATAAAAATTGATTTATTTAACTATTTTTCATTCTTGTGTGTATAGCATGCTGCGAACTACAAAAAAATCCGACATTTTACACAAAAAAACGCAAAATATTCGCGAAAACGAACAGTTAAAATTTCATATAACCCGCGAGAGAGGAATAGTCGTGCGAAGTTGAAGTGATTTCCATTCGTTGCGAGAAATGCGATCCGGAGAGCATGAGGAGGAGAGGAATGCTCAGCGATAGAATCCGGTGTGCGTTCGTTTTTATTAGGTGCGCCCTAGATCTGTTTTCAACTCCCGTTCTCGTTCCCACGATTTCTGCATATTCTCTCGTGTCTGATGATTTCTCTCTCTCTTTTGTTTTCGTCGCCGATCGCGCGCGCCGATCGCGTAACGCTGATAGTCGCGGCCGTTATTCGACCATAAATTCCGCATCGGCGTTAACGCGAATATACAGGATATCGCGCAGCTTCGTACAAAAAGGCGCGAGGCCATCCTCCTCCCACACTGACTCTCTTTACGCGACGACTCTTTCTGTTTCGCTGCTGCGAAGAGCCATTTATCCCTCTTTCGGGTTTGCTACGCTCCTACGAAAATTTATTTGTCTTTTTCTCGCGTGGCTCGCAATCCTTTTTTCCCGCGACACACATGCTCGCGAAGCAGAGGAAGAATCAACTCTCCCGTGCCGCGCCGACTCGTCTAAAAACCAGTAGTATTTCGCCAAATAAAAGCCGTGCGATATCAAGCGGCGGCGCTAACAGCGTGACTGAACATGCTATTAAATACGCGCGTATTTAATTTATCGTTTGCTCCGCTATAACAACGGCTGTAAGGCGTCTCGTTTCTTTCCAATGCGGGATTTTCTGTTACGTCACGGTGGCGCGATGCGTGTTGAAACGAATCCTCGTTTTTACTCGTCGCTAATGAGGTCTTTACGACCGAACTGATCGTACGATGATAATGTAAAGTTATGCATTTTGTATCGAAAATCATTTCTCTTTTACTTAATTTATGGCGCGTCTTTTTATACGTTAACGTTACTGCTCGCGGATTCTCTTTTCCGAGTACAAAACTCGTTATCGTGAAAATTACCCGATTTACGTGTTGGCTGTTATCCATAATGTGACTTATTTTGCTAATCGGTCGGATCGATGCGCGAAATCTGCCGCTGTTATTTCACGTCGAATCCCTTTAGTGCCATTTCTCTGTCGGCTTTACGCCGCGTACCGCCCGAAATTTATTTCACTCTGTTGGCACACTCGCTTTTGTATTTTCGCGGCAGCAAGAACTTCAATGTTATCACAGTCAAGCGAATAATTTAGTATAATTGTTAGTAAATACGCGCACACAGTTTATTATGTTGTTGCGTGAAGCTTTTCACGTATTTAGTTGATTACACTTAAAATCGCTACACGCGCACATTGTTAGAATAAACGCAACCTGCAAATCCTTGGTTAACTCGGAGCTTAAACGGACATTTGCAAACAAAATAAACAATGTATTTTCATTTATACAATTCTATGTTATTTTATAACGTAATTATTTTGTAATAGAATGAATTTAAAAACGCAACTGAAAAAAAAAACAATAATTCGTAATCCCGTTGTCAAAATAATTGAAGATGCAAAAAACGTTGATTGCACGTCACGAACTTGATTAATATCCGTGAAACTTTCCTACAACTTTTAAGCTTTCGAAGGCGACGCGAACGTGACTTCGTAAGTAATAAAATGCCGCCGTAATGTTAGAACGGGGGAGGGCGTAAAGGGTGAAGTAAAGGGTGGCGCGTGTCACACGAATCTCCCGTAGCTCGTTTCAAGTTTTAACGTTCCATTGCTTGACCACAATGGGCACGACCGCGTTTTGCGGCACGAAAGTTTTGTAAAACACGGCGTTCTCTTATGCGAGAGCTAGAGTAGAGAACCGAACGTTCAATTTCTGTCGATTATTATATTTTCTTTGTTATCGCATCGGAATAAATTGTATCGTAAAAGCGGAAATTCATGCAATTTTTGCTACACGAAATATTTCCCGATTTAAAAAAATGAGAAATAATTTGTCCGTTGATCGTGACACAAGACACACGAGAAAAATTTCTTCGTTGCTTTTTTGACTTCGTTCTTGTGCCCGCTATTATCGTAAATCCTGTCTCTTTATTATCGCGCGACATTCATGTGTATAATACGGTAGCAAATACTCTTCGCTTTCTCTCCTTTCCGATAGCCGCGAGGTGCGCTCGATATATTCACATGCTTTCTCAGATTTTCTCGTAAAAAGAAGGATGATAAGGCCTTCGCCTTCGCGACCTCTAAGGGGAACATGATCTTTCCGTCGGTTATCTATAGCTCCGAGAATATTACTTCTCGCTCTTTTTTCTCCGTCTTTTGTTGAGGATAAAATACATCGCTCCTGGGACGTTGCTAATCCGCACACGCGGCTATATCTCGCGCGCGATTGTTTCCTTATCGGATGTGTATCGCGGATCTTAGAGCTACAGGTAGATTTACATCTCGTTAAGTTTTTAGAACTTTTAATTCTAAATTTTATTCATATTTTCGTACACTTTCAATTCAACGCGCAATTCGAATTTGCCGGTATTTATTTAATAAGAGAAATAAATTGAGCAATTATCATCGAAAATCTCTCGCGTGCTGAAGTGGCAAAGACTTTCAGTTTCGCGAGTGGCACAATTTTCATTTGACATTTACAATAATGCAACTACGTTTCCCTCTCATCAAATCTTCATCATTCAAGTGTCACGAAGATTCTGATCTTTCAGGTGTCGTTTAAAAACATTCGCATGGATGTTCTTTGATCTGACACGCGCCGTTCGGGGAAATTGCTCCTGTCTATTTCGCGCAGTCAGGAAATACTGTCGATTGCAACGGCAAAAACGCGTCAAAAAGAGGAAAATAAAAAAGAGCTTATCTATATCGTATTAAATACCGAGACGGAGTCGACAACCCGGTTATGACGATAGTGTTTGTCGCATGCAATATAAGCCGTGATGGTGGTAGCAAATATTTACGGACAATGTTTGTTCCGGTTCTTGCGTGTCGGCACACGTACGTACGTCTCTCTGTACGTGTGTAGACGCTTACGACAAAATTATCCGATGATGACGACGATAGGGGAAGAATATTAAGTTCTGTCGAAGCGACGGAATAACCGCGTCCGCTATTAAATATCGCGGATTAAACACGCTCGAGAAATTCGCGAGGAGAGAAATAACGCGCGTGCGCGCCAGCGTTAACTTATTCGCGCGTGCGGATTGTAATAATAATGGTCGCGTTTTGATGCGCCGGCGAGCAAGTAAACGTCGCCGCGCGGCTATCGTTTAACATTAATATTTCGCATGTACACTATGTATGTTTATTCGCACATGCTCGTGCATATACACGTGTGCATACTGTTATAAGTATTATGCAGTATGCAACGGGACGGTTCTATAAATAATCACATAAAATTTTTTTTCCAATGTAGGTATCGGTTTAGTTTTCAGTTATTCTGCGCTATGTTAATAGATCCTATCCATTTTGTTCGCAATTAGTAATATGCGCCATTTTATTCTAGAGTTGTACAAAAATATACGCATATTCTGTAATTTTCAATACATATTTAATTTTTTAAATACATATTATTAATTAATTTATGCTCACAAACATAAAAAATACTTTATTTTATTTTTTTGGAGAGAAACATATCTCATTTCAAGAGAGAAAGAAATCTTTTATAATAAATTAATAGTGTTTTGCGTCTTAAAATTTCACAAGAACCAAATTACATGCATGATATACTGTGTAATGTGATATGTTACTTGCTAATTTGCAGTTTCCAAGCTCGCATAAGCAAAATGCCTAAGCAAAATTTATCTTGTAGATCCTTCACGTTCTTTCTTTTCTCTCTCTCTTTCTTTCTTTCTCATGTCTGACTGTCTACGTCGACCAGGTGTATCTTTTTCGCGGGGTGGCGAGATTTTTGGCTCATGATCAAGTTGAATGTTTTGGCTAGCCGATGACACGGTACCGCCTTGTCTACCGCGCTTACGCGCGACGGATATAATAAAAAAAGCTCGTCACGAGCTTGCGAACAACAGAGAAAAAAGTGAAGAGACTTATTTTATCTTTGCTTATTGCGACAGGGACGTGCCTGTGCCAATCAGGCACCCTATATTCTCTTAACTTCTTTATGAATGGGTTTCTTTATCGGTTTGTTTTTCGAACGTGATAGTGTAATCAAGTCAAATACAATTAGGGAATTTCACTTTATATTCTTATATCGCCTAAAACTTTGATTCTTTCAACTGTCACATATACATTACACAGTTTTTATTAGTTTAGGTTTTAATATTTATTTATTAAGAGAAAAATTTAACGAATTACATGTATCACACAATGAAGTTTTCACTTTTTGCTCAGATATTTTACTGACGTGATCAAATTATAACTTGCAGTGTAACAGGAGAGAAGATAATTTTTAATATTGCTTTGTACTATTTTTGTGTGTAATGAAATTTAATGAAATATTATTCTTTGTTATTGTTATAGAGTTTAATATAAACTTCTCTCATAAAAATCTCTTTCTCTCATTCTGGATTAATATAAGCCGTAATAAGTACTTTTTCTGGATCTTTTACACGTATACATATATGTATCTTTGACAAAGTTAGAAGTATATTGGATAATGTAGAAAAAAATGCGTGGATAAAAATATTATATACTTATGTCGAACGAAATAACCAATCTCATTTATTGTTGAATTTATTGTTGGAAACTAAAAATGTGTTTTTACTCGTGTTTATGTGTGCAGACGTATCTTCAAGTTGTCGGTGACATTTATAAATTTTATGCGGGCCAGAAAAAGAATACTTAACATTCCGCGTGAAGTCAAATTCACGACGATTCGTGTCTGCAATAAATTTTTAGTCTCTGCTGTTTTTTTGTTTTAGACAAGATTCGCTGTCTAACTATATCGCAAGCTTATTTTTGCATTTTGTAGAATCGACCGATAGATCGAAACAAATGAATTTTCTAATAAAAATGTAATTATATTTTATATCGTGTTATTTTTATAGAATAGAAAATTTTTATAATTTAAAATTGTAAAGTTTTCATACTATTTTATATATTTTATAAATCAATATTTTTTTAATTTATGCTTAATAGATAATTATTGCCGACAAGTTGAACTTAATTACAAGATAATATGTTAACAAATAAAACTTGTGAACTCTGAAGATTTTAATGATAAGATTTTCAAATCCAATACCGTCGGAAGTCATCGTCAAATCGACGATGCGTTTTCTAATGTTCGCAAACTTTTTATTGCGTGTTTGTGAAACCATAAAACTTTTGCCGGGTGAAATTCTATTTTTATCTCCTAAAAGTTTTCGATACCGCATGCAGCGAGGATAACTTCGGGAAAAAGGTGGCTTCTATCTCTTCAAACTTGAATATCGCAGAAAGAGCAAGAAAACACGTGAAAAAAATTATTTGGCGTTCGCTCGAACAAACTTGCAAGGTTTCGTGAAAATAGAAAAAAAAAGAGACATGTGACATCTAAAGTAAAAATATGTCGTTTGTGAATGACGCTTAACCTCTTTATTGACAAGTCACACGTAATAATAATTCGGACGCGTTGTCATCGAAGATCGAGACGAGATATTTTATTTGTCTATGCGTTCGATACAGATGACAAATCTGAAAAGTGGTCTCGACGCGCGGTACCACTTCGAGTCTACCGTCTGGCAGTAGTATTTCCAGACAAAACGGAGGGAAAACGAAAGGTTACGAGATTTCGCTCGGGAAGGAAGGAAGGGGAGGAGGAGGCAGAGAAAAAGAGAGAGAGAGAGAGAGGCTGAGAGAAAGAGAAGCTTTATTTTGTCTGCGCGAGAAGACACGTCCGGAGAGATGGACTCGTATAACTCTCCTCGGCGGCGTTCGCCTCCTCGAGACGTACAGCCTGCTCGCCCCTCGCGATCTGGCACCTTGTCGTATATTTTCGTTGTTCGGAAAGAGAGAGAGCGAAAGAGAAGGAGGGAAAAAGAAAAACCGGCTTTTTCTCTCCAACATTCACGAAATACGAAGGCCGATTTGCCGGAGTTTTACGTGTCAAAACGCGTTATCGTATTGGCGACGCGTCTGCAACGGCTGCTACGTCGTCTTTATACGCGACTCCCTCCGTATGCAAGCGCGCCTGCCTTTTCCGATGTCGAAGCGTCGCGAGAACAGGGTGTATTTGACACATGCCGAAGTTTTCCTTGCATGCCTCGTTCGCGAGATGCCTCTTGCACGGGAAGATCGCGATTCGCTGCACAGATGTACGTTTGATAAAGAGAAAACGGCATTCGAAATAATTAAAATAACATTATCGATATTTTAGAAAAGTCGTTATTTTGTTTCAAAGAGTTAATGCAACACTTTCAAATCGCTTCTTCAAGACAAACTCTCACCTATCTTCTTTCGAGATATTTAAGGGAAAAGCGCGCCTCAACATCTCCTTAGTAAGCCGTTGGAAATAAGGACGGGATGGTCGAGCGTGGGAAGATCGGTCGCGTCAGGAATCAGCGAAATAGCCTCGTAAAAGCGACTTAACAACGTTCGGTAAGGCGTCAGCTCGCTAGTGGCGCACTCACCTGGACCATCTCTAGCTCGCATGGCGCGCTTGCCGTCTAAATAAATCATTATTTCGGTAAAGTGCCGCGAATCTAAATAAAACAGTGCGTCGCAAAGTGCGTCTAGGTTTCAGGCGGGACTTAACCGCCACGAAGCGCACGAAATGGAGCGCGCGCCACCGCCGGTTTTCCTGGATTAATTAGCCATTCATAAACCCCACTATCCCGAATCCGGTGTAGTTTGCTGAAACACGTCATCCTCTGTGTGTCGAACGACAGGTCGTTCTGCTGTTGCGCGAACATCGAAAAAAAAAAAAAGAACGCGTTAGTGTCCGAGCTTGGCGATGAATTATTAGGTCGCGTCCACGTTTTCCACACGCGGCCCAGCGGCGCGGCGGTTAAGTTTTCACGACGAGCAGGGATTCGCGTGATTTTGTTCCTCGTACACAGCCGGGAGAGCTACAAAGCAGCAACGGCGATGTTAGTGTGTGTGTGTGTGTGTACCACTTTCAGAAACGAGACCCCTTTTGCGCTGCTCACGAATAGACGCGCGCTTGCGGAAAGCAACCTTACATGGGGTTTGCTATTTTGTTGCAACGCTACTTTAATGTGGTTCTCCTAAAAGGGCCTGGCGCTCCGACCGGAAACGCTAGTGACGGATATTTGGGATGGATATAACCGTTTGCGCATGTATAGGTATACGACGATCTAGTCTCGACTAAGATTGATTAATCTCTTTAGATCCTCAAAGCTCTACTCTATCCGGAGAGAAATCTGCTTTTTTTCTGTCATTTACGTGCGACTACGTAAAGCTAATAAATAATTTAGAACAATTTAAAAATTTTTTAGATTGTTGTTAAAACAATAGACGAAGACGCAGTTTTCGTGTTACCTTTTCGCATATTGTGTTTCTGTTCCGCATGTTGCACGTTGCATGTCACAAATGAGAGAAGGAAGTACTTCTAACGTAAAAGAGGTAGTACAATATAAGTCCGGAAGAATTAAATTAATCGTCGTTTTAGTAATGTGTACGTGCTTGTATGCGTGTGTTTGTGATCTATAAAAGTACGTGATCATAAAAAATAAATTTACCCTCTCGAAACGAACATGAGTTGTGTGGCGCAAAAGCTATACTATAAAAAAGTACTACACAACACGTACATACGTCTAACGACGTATATCTCTCTACAATCCTCGTTTTAATGCGCTGTTTCACTGAAGCAGACCATCCTGCGTATATAATGCGTAGTCTTTTCCTCCGATCTGACGATAACTCCAGTTACTTTATTACCGGATATTTTTTTTTTGTAACGCGTGTACAAGGTAGATTTATGAACGCGCGATCGCGATTAGAGCTCGATCGCGAACGGACGAACAAGCGCGTTTGAGCTACGCCTGGAGTAGCTGTAACGTGTCACGAAGATAATATTTACACTTTCGATGCTAGCGCACTGATAAGTACGACGGGAGCTGATATTAGCCGCTGTCCGCGCGCGCGTTTATTCCGCGCTGCATTGGCCTTTCACAATATTTTCACGTTTCGTTATCGCGTCGTGCGATTCTGCCCGATGTTCGGATAAAATTCATCGATTGTGAAGATTTCCAATTACCGCGTATTAAATTAAAAAAAAAACAAACAAACAAACAAATATGATTACACATTTGTCAAAAGACAACGTTCCACAATAGCCCGATGTAATTTCATTGCGAATGATTAATGATAGCTATTATGCTTCACGCCTCTTATCATCTTCTCATCTCATCTGTATTAATCATCTCGTATCTTAAGCAAGCAACGATTTACCGGTTCCATTATATTCGGGTCGCATCACCATTTCGGATAAATCCCGCCGAATTATAACGTGTATACAAAATTAATTTTAACATCACGTGCGATAATTGCTATTTTGCGCAATAACGTATAATATCGGGAGATAAGCGTGAGAAAATTCGACGACGGTCAAGTGCTTGATTATGATTTCCACGCCTGGGTAACACGTGCGAGGTATGTATACTGGATACACGTTGTTGTTATATCCGCGCGCACAAGGAGCCGTCCGAGATCCTCCGGCTATATTTCCGGCGTGAAACCGGGCGCAGTTACGCGGTTAGCCTAGACACCAGCATGCGCTCCTTCGTTGTGAAACTATTTCGTGAGTACTTTCGACCATTATCGTCCGTTTGTACGGAGCAAAGAGCGGGGAGGAGAAAGAGAGAGAGAGAAAGAGAAAGAGAGAGAGAGAGAGAGAGAGAGAGAGAGAGAGAGAGAGAGAGAGAAGGGAGAAGTATAACCGCACGCTATCCGAGCGTTTATGCATCTACACGTAGGCGTAATATTTGTTGGCCACTAACGGGACACAATACGGGATGTACGACGGTTTCACGTACGGGAATTTACTTGCGTCCGGACGACGATGTTACGTGGTTGCGCGATACGGCATTTTACGGGAGAGCGTGTCTTCTTTCTTCTTTAAACATTTATGTCTTGCTTTTACAATCGTTAACTCTCGAGACGCGCGCTAAACCACGCAAAAATATAAAATCGTACTGTAAATACTACGGATACTCGGAGTATTTACAGTATATTTACATATATTTGTATACAACATTGTGCGACTGTGTGTTGCATAATGTTCCCATTCACTGGGAACAAACACGTTTCCATTATACAACAGCATATTTCGGATGTGTCGCTCTTTATATACCGCCGCCGCGGAATTTCTCAGTCTGAATAACACAACGCTCGCGCCATAAAGGGGGGCGCAGGCTACGTTAAGGAAAGATAATGCGCTCCGACATCCGCTCACTCCCTCCGTCCTTGCGAGTATTCGATTACAACAAGGGGGAATACAAATGGGGTCATGCGGTTCAGATGTTAAACGCCGCTCGGGCCGAGTAAACCGACGATTCGCGGTTTTCCTGAGAGATTCTCTGTAACGAGACGAACATCACCGCGGCAGCATCCAGAATAACAGCCCGAGAAACGCGAGAGGTGCATTTGCAGAGAGAAAGAGAGAGGCGCGAGATATTCAGAATCTTATTGTTTCGACGAGTAAACTGTCTACGAGCAAGACACGTTCTATGTCGCATTCGGTCTCTTCATAATCACGGTTGCATTCGCCAACCGCGCCATGTGTTTCCTCTCTATAAATGTACTATTTAGAAAATTGAACTACTTCATGAATTTCCGATATGTCCTCGGCAAAGTTTACCAGCTTCGGAATGACAACCCTCCCATCGATAACGACACGTTGCAGTTGATGAAATGTCCGTATTAAACTTGTTCAATATTGTATTGGCGGACAATGTGTATGTGACAACGTGGTGTTGTGCGTCTCTAAACGCTCCGAACGTTCAATTGATGCCAATTTGCGTTTTATTTTCAGCTCACACACTTGATTTATTCGACAATTTAAATTCTAGGCGCGAAGTTTTTTTTTCGAAGTTTCAGATTACTTCCGCCCGGTTCTTCGATTTTATTTTAATATGATGATTAAATATAAATTGCAAATAAACTCTTTTGTCTCTCTCTCTTTCTTCCTCTCGACAGGATTATCGTTCAGTTCGAACAAGTTTTATCACCCCGAGAATATATCCGATTGGTACGTTGCACGTAGTGCGTCTTCTGCTTTATAGACCATAGAGATATAGCAGAGAGAGAGAGAGAGAGAGAGAGAGAGAGAGAGAGAGAGAGAGAGAGAGCGTAATTTACATCTCGCCGGAACTTTATGCCGCGCGCGCCCTATTTTACTCGATGAAACAGATGTAGCGCGCGAACGTAAGCGAATTCGCGATCTCTCCCTTTGCCGCACGTATACGTACGGAGGATGAGAGTAAGCTGCCGCGGCTGCACGTAGAAAATGTATCATGTCGGGACATTATATGCGCGCGACGGAAGTTTCGGAATAACATTAGGAAATTTCAGTCGCCCCGCGTAACTTTTCGCCAAGTTGCCGTTCACGCGAAAATGTGTAGCCGGATAGGATTGGACGCTCAATCTTCCCTCATGCACTTTTATTCGATCAGACGGGGAGGGGAGGAGGCGCGGCCGCGGCTTAATCTTCCCCCTTCGTGAAGTTACCCCCGTCGCGCCGCGCCGCGCCGTGGAAAACGGAAAGCGCAAGTAACGACGGGACATACATTACGAACCATCGTCGTTCCGCACTACATTGTACTTCGCGGGAAATATTTCACATACGCCGTATGTTATCGCTACATCGTCGCTATCACCGCTGTAGAAATAATATCATAAATCCTCCGGATCCGGAGAGAGAATTCTCCGCAGAATTCCCCACCGCGCTCCGCGTCAAATCTACGAAAAATAACTATTCCGCTCTCGCAAGCCTCGTGTATCGTATCCGGATTTTGTATATTCCCGATATGTTCGTATCTTCGTAGTTCTTCGAGGTAAACTGTGAATGAATAAATCATATCGCATATTGTCACGGGACCGTAACCGTGCTCATGTAACGCTTATTACATATATATTTTTGCCATTACACTTTTTATTTTTGTTACACGTGACATGTGTGTGAAAAATGCGCCGAATATCTGTAAAAGTTTGAAACGCACGTTAAGACGCATGTCACTTGCAAACAAAATGCAAATCCTGTGTGGATTTTAAAAAAAGATTCGAGGAAAAAAAATTTCATTTAACACTCACAAATCTCGTTAAAGTGCTTGTTTGTTTCACGGTCGGCCTGTCATGACTTTACATTGTCTCGTCGTCAAAATGAACAACGAAAACGAGGAAGAGGAGAGGGGAGGGGGAGAGAGGATCGACGGACACGTGTATTATTATACAGTTGTACACAACGTTGCCTTAATGCACCGCGACGCACAATGTCGCCAGGTCCGCGCGCTTCTTTGTGCGCCTGTTCGCGGGAAGGAAGAAAGCTGCGCGAAGTTTCATCACGAAGTGTCGCGCGAGCCCCAGGCTGGCGGGCATTTTTGTATAAAAGCTTCGCGCTTTCCTGTTAAAATAATGAGCGTCTCAAAAAAGAACACGCTCCTCCGCCGCTTCCGTCGTGTCGCCGGGCTCAAGAGAGAGAGAGAAAGAGAGAGAGAGAGAGAGAGAGAGAGAGAGAGCGAGAAAGAGCGAAACGACTGTGCTCGCAACTGCATCGCTCTGCAGCTGCTGCACTGGCCATTTTGCGCGCGATCTTTTGTGCGAAGGTAGTGTATACATTGTGCCGTATATGAGCCAGGGTTAGATAGCTTTTTGTAAGACAGGAGAGAAAATGTCGTGACGCACCGAAGATAAAATGAGAATTTGTTTTTTGAATTATAATTGTCACCCACACACCCACACACCCACACACATAAAATGAGAACAAAACTACATCATCAAATAGTGAATATTTGCAACAATCGAGAATTTTGTGCACGCGTTTAAAGTTCCGCATCTCTCCGAATATGCTACACACCACTAGTTTTATTGTTTCGCCCGCTCGTCCGATACGTTTGACCGAATTACTATTGGGAGCGATTCGTTAAAGCTACCTTGACAACTACAGTCATGACGGGTGACGTGATGCAATTCGAATAGCAGCGGTTCGAACAGCGCGCGCACATGTACGCGAATTGACTTGAATCTGCTTCTTCTTGTTTCTTAGTTTTTTTTTGAAAAATTTCCGCACGATGTACATAAATGTAAAAATCACTTTTGTTGTTCATCACAGTTTCGATTATTTATTCAATTACCCCCCAAATCCGCCATTATATAGAAAGGAATAATTCTTCGCATTGTTCTTGAAGTACATCTCTTTCTAATAAATCTCTCGGACGTTGATTCTGCTGCAATCAGCGCGATCCTTAATTACTCGCAAAAACCAAGAAAAAGAGAATACAACAAGAGATGACTGTCACGTTTTTCTTACAGAGCCGCGGTATGTAGAGGGGTTGCCTCGTCGTCGCGGCACATATTTTATACGGCAATTTGGCCGTAAGTGGTAAGAACGTAAAGTTCAACAAGTCGAGAGGGTCGGCTAACAGAAACAAACGAGAAACCGGATGTTCTCGGCACAGGTGGCACAGGTAGTGGAACAAGAGGGATGCAAGTGCCTTCGGGGGGGCAAGATTTACGAGCGTCGCCCGCGTGAAAAAGTTTACATTTGCTTGTCTCTCTTTCTCTCTTTTCTCTCACACACTGCGCGACTCGCCGGAAGTAGCCGAGGAGATTGACGGTGTTGCACGATAAAACACAGTCACGATAAACTGGATGCTGCCGGCTTCGCGGAGCCGACACTTGACGTTTAGGCACGTCATGATGAAACTACGCGTCATGCACTTCTTTCCCGCTGATGCAAAACTTGGTAATGTTCCTTCGGGTTTTTACTACTGAATAAAATACGGAGAAAAGAAAATAAGATATTCAGAAAGAAAAACAAATTGATTGAAATCCTGAACGATTTTCTTCAGCAATTGAAAATGCTTCTCGCGCAAACTATACTCTTTCGATCTTATTTTTTGTTAAAAAAAAAAGAAAAAATACAGAAATTTTTTAAAGTGAATTTTACTCTCAGAGGATTTCAATTTAAGGTTTTGTTACGCAGATTTATATCTTGCATTTTTATTTCACGTTTGCGCACTCAAAACGGCGGTATTAGTTATGGAACTTTCCGAACACAGTTTACGAAAAAAAAAAAAAAAAAGAAAAAAGAAAAAAGAAAAAATATGCGGACTCTCGTTGCTTTTAGTTGACCCGGTTTCGCCGCCATTAGTGCCGTGAAAAAAACCCGACGAGTCTGCCGAATGCATCATCGACGTCGCGCAGTTGAAATTTCTGACAAATCGACATCCGTGTATGTGCGTTGCGCGAACAAGCGCGAGCGCGTATTGTGACCGGCTGGAAAGTCCGGTCGGAAAAGGGCAAAACATTTCGCGAGCGAACTTTTTTAATTAAATGGATACGCGCGGCTACGCGGCGGTGCCGATCAATTTGATACACGCGGCGGGGTCGCGGAATGGGGGATCGTCAAGAAATTTAATTTTCGGAAGCGCCGCTCTCTCGTGAACGAGAGAAAAAAAGTGACCCGGAAGTAAGGTTCGAATCGTTTCGCAAAATTCCGGTCCGGTCGTTTTGCACACGCTGGGTCGGCCGTAAATACCGAACACCGCCGATCGCCAGCACGATCTTGAAGAAGTGAACTGCGCGCCTCGTGTTCAAGAGCTCGCTGCTCTCGATCGCGTTTACAGAAAAAACAGCAGTGTGTATTCGCGAGAAAAATATAACTGCAAAAGGTATTAAACGTCTTCTCTCCGGCGTTAATAATAAAAAAAAAAAGAAAAAGAAAGAGGATATCAGTTATAGACTTCACAACAATAGAAGTGCGCGAGAAAGTAAATGGAACAGTCGAGATAAAAGGAAAAAAAAATATATATCTGGAAGCAATAAAGGCGCGAATTAAAAGGAAGATAAATAGAAACAACGGGAAATCGGTGAATCACGAGAAAATTTAGGAAAATGGCGAGAAAATTCTATCGACGACGAGTGGAAGGAGGAAAAAAAAGAGGCAAAGAGACGACGGCGCTGCGGGAGAAGAATACTTGAGAGAAGAACGGAGGCAAGAACAGGAAAAGGAATCTATAGAAGGTGTCTATTCCTGAGAGGAATAGGTATTGCGTAGTGAGAGAAAAGGGAGGAGAGAGGATACACATGAAAAACCAAAGGTGGAAATAGGAAAAAGTATTCGGTAGAAACGAGAAGAGATCGCTCTCTCGTGTGTATCGAGAAAAGATAGAAGAGGCTCGACCAGAGCTTTTCCGCGCTTCCTGTCGACCATTGGCTAACTTCGACTTCTCGAGCAATCGACAGCGCAAGCATTACGCGAAGCGCCTTTCTAATCCTCGCGGTTGCCGTTAACTCGCCGTGTTGGCCGCACAAAGGTAAGTAACAAAGAAACGCGAGATCGATCTCCTGTGCACTTTTGCAAATAGAGATGTAGACGAAACGTTTTCTCATGTGTGGTTTCCACTTTTTCTTTTAAGATAAATCTGAGAGAAAGAGAGAGGAATAAATTTTTTGACAGCATTACACAATTGATCGCTACACTTTTTGATCTTCTTTCGCGCGTTCGCGTCAAATTAAATAAATTAATAAAAAAATTAGTTTTTTTACGTGTTGAAACTAAATTTACAGAGAATTATTGTATGAGTAAATTCTATTTTAGTAAAAGGAATTAGTGAGGCGTTAATAATTTTAATGAGAAAAATTAACTTTATATTATTTTAGTTTTAAGAAGTGTATAAATGTAATCTTACAAGATCTTCGTTTGCGATATATCCCGTACATGCGTATTTCCTAGAGTTGGAAAAACGTATATGTGTTTTTTTCTTTCAAGATGATGCTGCGCAATATTTCCGACTTTTCGATAATTACGAGAACTTATGGTTTTCCGATTTCTCGATAAAATCGAACTGTTTCTCTGCGGAAGAGAGAAGAACAGAGAATGAAGTGCAATTACGTTAAGAAGTATATAAAGCGCACGTAGTTTCAGATTAGCAGTTACGATCTTCGGAGCGAATAAATACAAATAATACCGAGTGGGGAAATAAGCCGCGCCGTACAACAGGGCGCGGTACTGTTATTAGCTACTCTGTGAACGTTCAATTGAGAAGTAATCATGCAAAACGAGTAAACCCAGTGAAACAAATTCGTAATACATAAACTCATAAAAAAACGCTTGACACATATCCGAAATATGTAAACACATCACGCACGAATTTATGGATTTCCCGTATACATAGTTTTGCAGGATTTAATAAATTGCTCCGATGTTAATGCTATAAAAGGATTTATCTCGCCATTTATACCGCCATTCCGCATATCCGTGTGGTGTATAAAAGATTGCACTCCGCACCTTTTCCAGATATTTCGTTTTTTGTTTGAAACACAGTTTTAATTCGTTCTGCATTGTTTTCAAACAAAGACCATTTCACGATTGACACTTTTCGTGCTTTAAAACAATGACATATCTCATATTTATTTTGAATAAAAGGATCAATATGTGTTTTTATACAACAGATTTTTACCGTTACATAGTTTCCATTTTAATTTCATATTTTTATAAAAGACGTACACGGCAGTGAAAAATGCTTTTAGTCAGAGAGACATGCACACATTCGTACAAATTATTTTAATAACATATTATTATACATGTTGTTTTAACAACAAACTATTTTGGACAAATAAAGATATTTCTTTAGCAATAATTTTGCCAAATGGAAATAAATGTTTCCGGGTGCGCGTGAAAAATAAATATGTATTAAAATAAGTTATATGAAAACCCTGACATTTGTTGTACTTACCTGCATGCCGGTTCACCGACGGTCTCGAAAAATAGGCAGGTACCACCGTTCATGCAAAAGACTCCTGGTATTGGACAAGGCTGTTCCTGCCGTGGCCAGGCCACTGTCGCCGTACCTAATCAAACAAACAAGTACAATTTTATAAAAAAAATATATTATTAAAAAAAGGTTATATAATACTTTTACGTTATATAATACTTTTATAAATTCTAAACAAAACTTAACTTATCTAAACTTTACGTCACTTTTGTAACTACTACGAATTAACAATAATATTTGTATTTTTCAAGATTATATATTCGCAAGCATGTGATGATTTGGAAAGCTTATTTAGCAATTTATCCGGCGCAAAAATTTCGAAAGTTTTACCACGCGCATCAGCGGAATGTTCGCGAAGTAGCGAAACGCGCGTTTTGCCGGTTTCAAAGCCGCGGTGCAAATTTTTATCCCGCGTTCAACTCCCGTGTAATGTGCACATGATAAAACAAAATAAACCGCGGCAAGATGGAAATTATACGTGCGAATCGCGGACAAAAATACGCGGATTAAACGCGATATGTTTAATGAAATCGGAGTACGCATCATTGCCACGCGTAATTAATTGCCACGGGCTGTTACCTATCCGATGTAGATACGGTTTTAATGTTCGGTGAGAGTCGGTTTTCGCGTGTAAATCGCGCACGCTCGGCTTTCGTCCGGCACGCGCGTACCGATTTAATTATTAATTTAATTACAACGTACAATAATTAAAATATCGTCGAATTGCATTTACCGCGGCGACGCACAAATGCATTTTCGGGGGAAGCGACGCACACAATACGAGGATAGATTCCCTAATTGTAATATCGTGTAGAACTGCGAAATCGCCAGACGTGTGTTAATCACGTTTGACGCTACGAAACAATAACGTCTATTTATTAGTTCCGTTGTTAATATACTGTTTGACATTGTCTGCACACTGCATCAATGATCGAATTGCTGCTTCTAGCAGAATTAGAAGTGTGTGATATATTCTCGTTTTTTTTTTGTTTTTGGTGATTTCTTTGAATTAATAGTCCTAAATTATTTTAATGGATTTTGTCAGACTGAAAACGGCTTAAAACATAACGAAATAAAATGGAGAAACACGCTGCAGGAAGGAAGAAGAATTGATTCTAAACACGCGTTTATATGAGCAGTCAAATAAAAGAAACGGCACCGTGAATTTTAGCGACAGGTATTGGAGACATCCGCGCATATCTGTTATCTGGCGCATATCGGGTTTATCCACAGCGACGTGTGAACGCGAATAAAAGAATTGCATCTGCCTCGGAAGTGCAAGCTGTCGACACAATCGATATCTCCCCCCCTCTCGTTCTGCGCGCCGCGCTCTAACGCCGCGCGCGAGAGTTGTTGCTTTCGTCGGCACTTTCGCCAGGGTTCTACTCGCGCTCACGCATATAAAAAAAAAAAAAAAAAGAAAAAAAAACGTTCGCGCTTGAGCTTTGTACTATGTGGAAAAAAGCGATATTCATAATGCTTCATGTGCGAACGTCGCGGAAACGCCGCATTTTCATTTCAATCGAGCGCTTCATCGCGGGATTGGTCTCTGCTATGCAAATGAAATTGCCAAGAGAACGCGAGCGAGACCGTTGGTTTTATGAAAATCTTAAAACATCGTCGATCTCACAATCTTTCACATCTCGCTTTTCTCTTCTTTTGCCGCGAAACCGCAACGTCGGCAACGATCGGCGACGCTGACACGTCGATAGTTGCCGTCGAATGGCTCTCGCTGTGCTTGTGGGGAATAATTTTATTACTCGACAAGAAAAGACTGGCTCGATCGTATACTTGGAGTTGCATCGCGCATTAAATGCGATTCCGATATAAAAAACTTTTTGGGTACAAATCTAAACTTTTTTTTCGTACAATCGCTATCAAAATAAAAGGCGATAGTTTCTCCGCGCTGTCGTTTTCACGACGCGAAATCTCGCGGCTCGTACAGCGCCAGAAAATATCGCGCCGCCGCCACACACATTCAGACTGTTACAATTAACCCGATTGGCGGCGGGCAAAAAGCCCATTTGGCAGAATTGGCTTCAAACCCGGAAGGCATCGCGAAAAAAGCGCTCGCTCCGATTTCCGTAAGTTCAGTCCGGCGTAAGTTTAAGCGCGGCGACTTCAAACGCGCGCGCGTGTGCAAAGAAGATATATCCGCTAATTGCAAAAAAATCTCCGGCTCCCACCAACACGAGAGCGCGAACGTATATATTAAAAAACCGCACGCGGCGAAAAACTGGAACTTCTCGTCTTTGATAGAGATGTACACAGAGACGAACACGGAGAACGGTGTATAGTCGCGCGCGAGATTCGAAGGTGCGGTACGAGGTTTTCGAAAGAGTGTGTGATTATTACAGTTCAGATTAACAGTCCGCCACCATTACACATACCGAGCTTGCCGGCTGGCAATTCACTCCGGAAGTTTCAGAAAGCATCGGACCGTTTTTCCTTTCGCTCCCGTTCGAATCTTCGCGTGCGCGCACGTTCCTTCTCGTTAACCCGTTAACGAGCAGAAGACATTTCGCAGTGAAAGCTCTTACCGGGCGACCAGCTGGTGCACACGGAAAAGCGTTTCGCTAGGCAAAATTTTCAATTTTCTCACCGTCTGATGCGCCACCGGAAATGCGCTTGCATTTGCCAATATGCCTGCATGTAGCCTTCCTTCCATGACGAGGCTCTACTCGGAGTTATAACTTTTCGTTGTAATAACACGCTAATTCCGAATAGATACTGGGAGATGATTACGTTTCTGTTTTTTTTTTTTTTTTTTTTTTCGATATAGCGAAGCTGGAATTTTCTAAAAACCTCATTTCCCCTATTTGAATCACGCTAACAGATTCAAAGGAGTATGAACACTTTTCTATTACACTTGTATGTGCGCGTGTTAAATTAATAATTAGATTTAATTTAATACATATAGACTTGTGTTAATACAAGTGTTTTCCCAACGTTTCTACATTTCCGTATATTTTAATGTAAAGTGTAAAACAAATGGCACGTAGTCCAAACGCTATTAATCAATCACATATGCATGAAATTGTATTTGTGTTAATCAGTATGTAACCGTTTCGTGTTAGCGTTCGAGCAATTGGGTATCAGGTGCTGGCGCTAATGCGTCTTCACCTCGTAGCCCACCAGCAATACAATATCAGCAAAGTGTTTGCGTGCAAAACTAGCATATTCATCACCGTCACCGAACGTGGTTAAGGCCTTTATCTATACAACGTATATATATATGTGTGTGCGTGTGTACAAGTTGGTTGAACTCTTCTTAAAAAAAAAAAAAAAAAAAAAAGTAAACTCATTTTCCGCAAATAAATCTCTGTATTCAGGAAACGCGTGTGTGCAATGTCAGAAAGAGAATAGCGCTGAATTTTTCTCTTTACGGTAACTCGCGCGCTACACGCGAAAGTTTCGTGTTCGGATTGTGCACACAAGAAAAAAACGCGGAAAAACGGATTTTGATCGGATAACAGTGATTATAACGACTTCCGCGATCGCGAAACGTGCAAGCGAGGTGGAAAAATGTTTCTTGCGATTAATCGCGCGCGTGTTTTTTTTATTCATTTGTTCGATTATGCCGCGCCTGGCCGCCGCCGTTGGAAGCGCGTTAACCGCGCGTAAATAAATGATGCCGGAAAATTGAATCGACGCTCCTGAGTTCGGCGGGCCGATATTCTCTCCTGCGGCTATTCCCGTGCGCATTCTCTTTCGAGGCAGCAGCCCGCGCGTCGGGAGCGCGTCCGGTTCAATTTCCTAACGTCATTAGTCATCGCGGGCAAAGTCCAGGCTATCGCGGGCATTACCGCGACATGATCGTGTAATACTGTACGCGCCGCGGATCGGATCTCGACGTCTCGTCGCGCGGAAATAAAACGTCACGATCCCTTCGTATATAATTCGTTGCGACGACGCGGTCCGTTACGTCGCGCGGAATTAGTTTGTAAAGACGCGATTTACAAGAACGCCGACAACGACAAACGGCAGGATAGATTTATGCTCTCCGCTCTTCCTTCTACCAACGAGAAGAGGAGGGGGATGCGCGGCACCCAACTATCGATTCGAGGCGATAACATGCAGCTATTTGAATTCGCTTTCGGCCCGCGCGACACGGCTTGAAATTCAATGAAAATTCAAACCGGCGATAAAACTTCTTGACACCGCGTATACATATATAGATACGTTGGTGGTTCATCAGTATCGCGATTTCGCGTTGTTCTACCGAACGTGATACAGTATCTTCACGGCTTCCACGTGATTTTGCACGTGTGACATTTCCTTCGTGAAAATATCTCGAACTATTTCTTCTCGCGTTCAGAATTAAATCTGTCGAGTTATTACCTACTCACATCTCGACAATGTTTTGTAGAAAAGAATAATCGAAAAACGACAAGTATCCCGCGTGATGTTACCTTTTCAAATGTCCAACGAGATATCGCGAAATCGCGATGAAGATTGTCAGTGTGTCGGTCGGCACTTTGAAGTTCATCACGTTTTGATGGTTCTTGTTTTTGCGAATTTCCGGCCGAGAGAAAATGTTTCATCGTCGGATCGCGCGCTATCGTCGCCGATGCGCTGCCGGTCGCGTCAACAAAAGCACGGAAAACAGTTTCAATTCGGAGTGCGCCTGACGCGCGCGGACGACGCATTGTTTGAACACTATTATCGCTGTTATATCCATCGGTTTTTACAGTTACATGCCGGTGATCGAGAGCCTCTGCCTCGTGACACGGAAAATCCTTCGGCACTAAACGTAGACAGATGGATGTTGCGTTTTATAGTTCATTAATTGTTACATGTTTCCGAAGAAATAAATCGGTCGAATCAGACCCTGCTGTTCTTTCGGGGAAAAAATCGCAAAAATTTTTATAAATTGAACAATATTACGGTTAATAAATGCAAACTTAATTCCCTTTTACGTTTATCTTGCAATCGAGAATTTCATAACGAGATTTAAAATTTAAGCTTTACGCACGTACAACACTTTAGAAATTTATTAAATTACTCTCTCTCTCTCTTTGTGAGAAAATTATGCGTAAATATATAATCAATATATATGCGTGTACAATGTATATGTGTGTAAATATTGATCTAACAAACAAACTGGAGAATGTAATTAATTATTATAGACCATGTGTATTATATTCTACCCTTTATAAAATTATTAATATTCATTAACTTACTAATGCTATTTTCGCGCTTCTCCGAACGTGATGTATTATTACGCGCGTTTACATGTGTCAAGAATTCTTTGTTGTTCTTTCAAAAAAAAAAAAAAAAAAAAAAAAAGAAACAAAAACAAAACACGCGTATATGCGAAAATAGGAAAAGCCGTAAGTACGATAACGGTGACGACAAATCGCGCGCCTCGCGAAAGAAGAGAATACGACGGAATGTTTGTTCGTCGCTAAAAGGCGCTAAAAGTCCTGTGTGTACGCGCGACAACGACGACGACGGCCTCGAATCGAAGCGGAAAACTGGAACACGATATAGGCGTTCCAGATCTCTCCCTCGAAGCTGCTTTTGAGGACGCGCGTCCTTCATATACACATACATACACACATACGCCGGAAAAGAGAAAGAAGAAAAAAGCGGAACACGTGGGAGAAACGGAACGTCGAATGTCTGAATATAGAGGTAGCAAGCGCGTTCGCGAAGAAAAAAAAACAAAACACACGCCGTGAAACAACAGCCGAGATTCCGGCCTTAAACGTACAATCGCGTGCGCGTTCTATATCCGCGCGTGCGAGTCTGTCTATTCATCCGCGAAACGTCGTTTCTCATCGTCGTCTCGGGCCCGCGAAAGAATTCGCCGCGAAGAAACCCCGAGCGTGTTTTCCGCACGAGAACACAACCATTGTCTCGGAAGCGTCGGGAAAAACGCCGCGGCCTCGTGGCACGAATCCACGTTCCGTTTCAAGCCACGTGAGCTTCGTCGTCGTGCATGCAAACAGACGAAAAATCGACGACGAGAAAAGCGTTCGTCATTACTGTCTTATTTGTTCGCGGCAATGCGGATGAGCTTCGTGCGCTAGAGATAAGCAAAGTGTCTAAAAAAAAAAAAAGATCACGCTACGTGCTAAAAACCACGGTTGATTCAAAAAGATTTTGTTGTACATTGTAACGTTTCAATTTTTCTTCGTGCTTTGACTTACTCTCGACTTAAAAAAGCTTGTTCTCGTTGTAGTTTTAATAGTTATTTAATTCTTCCTATATAATTGAGTATTTAGTCTTTGGAATATAAAATTTTTCTTAAATATAAAATTATTATCGCAATATTTTTTAACAATACTTGGAAATTTTCTTTGATCTTTTATCTTTGTCAAACTTTCACATTGTATGCGGGATTTCTGATTTTTCGGAAATCATAAGTTTGCGTTTGGTGTATTGCAAATTTCGGAGTGTTATTAGTGCAGACTGTTAATTGGGTAATTATAACGTGCGTTGTGTAATTTCAAATACGATTGTAGAAACAATGACGAAAATTTCGGCAATAGCCGAGATTTGAAATGCGAATCCGAAACGTTGATGAACCCTAGTTGTTAATTACGCGTTTCGGCTTTCAAATCGATTCAGAAATGACAGTCGGTGTCCCGCACAAATTTAAATGTCAAACAACGCGATTTTATATCTCACTGTTTTGACTCACCGAAATGAAACAGGAAGATATTAATTCGCATCGGTAGAAAGTGACGATTTATCGAGTAGTACACTCGAATACGAAATAAAGTAGGTGTTGCGCACGCGTTCGCAACCGAATGAGAAGCCGAAAATTTGCAATAATACGTAAATCAATGCGGATTGCTGCCGCACATTAATCTTATATTTATCGGACACTATTTGGTCTCCGTACAATACCGATAAAATCGGAAAAATGAGCGAACATTCAAAATTGATCAGCAATCATTAATGATTACGATTATCTCATAATTCTGCGCGGCCGTTCTCGCGCGAAATAAAGTTTAGGTAATCGCTTCTATATATTTCCACAATAATAACATTAAAGTAGAAACGATAATTAACACAAATACAAATATAAGGTGATTTATAATAAATGTCAAAGAGACAAGGAAAAAATAAAGAGACTCTCTCTCTCTCTCTCTCTCTCTTTATATTCAATATAACAAAAAAATGCTATTTATCCGACTCGAGAGAAAACAATATATCATCTGTCTAGAAAGGCATAGCGTAATATTTGGCAGGCCTATGAGATTTTGCCCCTGTCGCGGCGATAAAATAAAAGCGAGCGATGAATCGTGGAAGATTGAAGGCCTATGAACTCTACGAACGATGGAGAGGTGCGTGTTGCGCGCGCGCGTGTGTCAGCCGACGAAATTTCCTCGTTTTTCCCTTAATAGTCTTTTTTCCTCGCCGCGTTCATCCCCTTTCCCGGGCTAACATATCGACGCCCCCGGACCGACAATCGATCATATACGTCGACGTTCGTCACGCGACTCTACCGCTGGTCGAAAACTATCGCGGTCATTAATCTAACCGGTTCTTTCAGCTGCTCGCGCCAATGTGAATCGAAGGATACGAATTGTCTCCGGTTCCTCCTGACCGCTACCTTGACCAGGTACTTCGACCTTGCTCGTAAAAAAGCGCTTGCCATTCGCTATGACTCCATCCACACAACTACTGACTTTTTCTCTTTTCTATATGCTTTTGTTTTAATAAAATTCTACAAAGAATGGTAATAAATTATGTTATTTATGTTATTTATGTTAATTATTCTTGTTATGTGTCAAACAAATCGTGTTTTAATTTGCACACGCTATGATATTATGTTTTATTGATATAAAAAGAAAATATAAATAAAATATAAAACAAAAATAAATATTAGTATGAAAATAAAATATAAATGCTTTTCTGCAAGTATTTTATATAAGTATCTATTTACCTGTATAAATACATTTTCCACTAGAAAATTTACAGATAGCGCGAACGTTTGACAGATGTGTAGAGAACAAGAGTGTATTAAAATTTCGAAATAATATTTTTTTAATATAAAATATTTTTTTATTTTTAATGCATTTGGAAATTCTCAACCGCTTGCATGAATATTTCATTCGATCTTCTAAGAATACAAGCAACCGTACGCCCTGACTCGTTCCGCAAGTAGTGCAGCTCGAAACTGATCAGACATTCAGGTTTCGTTCTTCGTAGCGCACACAGCAGGCTTTTAATATTTAACTCACGATATTTCGCGAGTAGTTACATGACACCTGATACCAACTTGGCATATCGCGTCATTCATATCATATATGTGTTCTGTTATCCCGCATAAAAGTAGAAAACGGAAATGGAAAAGTTGATAAAAGTAGATAATCGCAGTGTCCCGATAGAACAATCATTTTGTGAAGCTATCACATACACACATACGCGCACATATTTGTAAAGTTGTAATAAAACGTTCAAAAAAATTTTCAAATTATTTTAAAATTATTATTTAACAAGACAGCCAGACAACTGGCTTTAATTAAAAATCGTTCGTTGTTAGTTTTAAAAATACTTTTTTATATATCATCGTTTAGCAATGTTCGAAAAACCAAAATCCAAAACCGCGACTTTCTGCAAAATTCCGAAAAAAATTAAAGCGATAATTTTTTTAACGGAGCAATTAGAGTCGTCCGCGTTAACAAAGCCAAATCCTCGTTTAGGTCGATCGGCGGATGATTGCCGTACCCTCGCAATAACGACGATTAAGCTGCACTCCGACGAGCCGAAAATTGCGATTTAATTGAGTAGCGGCGGCCCTCAAAAAAAAACAAGCGCGATATATAGGACAGTTCGTTATGGAATTAAATACTTCCGGCTGAAAGAAAGAACGAGCGATTTTTTGATCGCACAAAAGGGTTGAATCCTCTCGCGCCGATAACATATCACGACTATGACTCGAGTTTATTGAACACCGGGTATGATTAAATTTAATTTTTTTTATCTACCCTCTTCCCTTTATATCCTTGGCCCACCGAAGCGAGATTAGTAATAACGAAGTGCAGGCGTATATTTCGTGCACGGTGCGCTCGTCACGAGCGGCAGCTCGGAACATATTACAGTCATGCAACCGTCTTGGGAGTTGACGAGTGGAGGAAAGAGGCGATATCTCATCGGTGTTTTGCGGATAAAAATGTAATTTTTTTGATTAAATCGTCAGCGTGAGCGCGTTGATTTGTTTTACGACGTCTTCGGTAAAAAAGACGAATGATCGATCGCGAAGCTCCGCTTAACGATGTTAAAGCTGAATACACGATAGCCATGGCCAAAGTGTATATATTTACGTGGCGCGACAATGCAACGATGCGTTTTTATTCTTGAAGATATGTTATATTGGCGAATGTGTGCGAATCGCGAGATATGTACGTGTATATTAATTTTTGGAGATAAATTTACATTTGTAATTTGCATTTTTATTGTAATACTTGCAATGACAAAGTAAATTTCAGAGACAAAGTTTGCAATTAATTTTGACAGTCTTCCGAAAATCGAGAGAGCGGTGAAACGCTTTGACACACAAACGTGCATCTTTAACGAAGTGCTCGAAAACGAACAAGACGCAACGTATGATACATGTATACACACGCGCGCATCTCACGTTTGGGTTTGCACAGAAATACGCGCATTCTTGCGCGATAACTTGGAGCGCGCAGCACCTGGGGTAGCAATTTTCTTTTTGCGTTTTTACGCGGTGTCATAATGGAGCAATCCGGTCGCGCGAAAACGCAAAACGGAAAGCCGTTGCGACTGTGCATCGCGTTGCAACTGCGTCCTGGAACGGCTTCGCGCCACCAGTTTGCCCCGGCCGAGTCGTTACATAAGGCGAACGAACCGAGGGGTAACACAGTCAAGTCGGATATATTTAGTCCACGTTATTTCTCGAGAAATAAATGCAAAGGATTTTAAATTTTAATTTTTAATTCGCGTGGTATCTCCCCGGAGAAACGATAATCGTTTCACGAGAGAAGCAGGTGAATTTAATGGATCGTCGATATTCACATTTTGAATAGTACATACAGATAATATATATATATAAGCATAGGTTCGTTTGATCGATTTTTTATATTTTTTTTAAATCGTCGAACATCGCTCGCTAGCGAAATTTCGTGCGGCGCCGTTTAAAATTAATCGCGTGAATGTTTTACACGAGCGGTAACGATTGGCGCGCATCACATCCCGTCGTGATCCGGCAGAGTTCGAAGCGCAATATTCCGACAGTAATTTTTTGACAAGCACAACATAAACGCGAGCGCGCGCGCGTTGCATAAAAACGGAATTTCTCTCGAACTACGCACGCACGAAAGAGCCGAAACATTCGCCTTGATTGGATCGTTACACGATTCGATAACGCTCTACTACCGTTTTCGACAGATTACGAGAGACGCGCTCGCAAATCCGAAATCAAATCGAAGAAATATCACGTGGTGGAAAAACGAAACATAGCGGCGATAGATGGCAAACGTTATCCGGCGGCCCGCGCGATATGCGCGAGAGCGATTTCGTCGGTTAAAAGCTCGGAACATGATGCGCGATAGCGCATCGAACCGATTAACGTTATTTTCGCATCTATTTGCGAGATCGATTTTAATTCTTCAAAACTCAGACGGGGAGATAGATAGCGTGTTTCATATTGTTTTGAAAGCAACCGAGTTTCGGCCTAATTTCAAGCCATTTGTTGTTTCTGCAAACTCGATGTACGTTTAGTTTTCAACGTACGTTGAATAGCAAATATGTGAAGTTTCGGCATAAATTTCATTTAAGAAGATTCAATTCATCTTGCGAGTTAATTAATTAATAGATTAATAGATATCTACATATTTGTACTACCATTTGTACGCGTGTGGTTTAACAATTAAGTTTTCGAATCTTAACAACAACTCTGTCTCTTTTGGCTGCGAATGTATTCTCGAGGAAATTCGATTCTCCAACAATAAACTATTTAAATGCAATTGATAAAAAATTGCAATTTACCATCATCCGTCAGATGGAGATCGAATTGAGCAGTCCGATGATCGAGTTCTGTCGTTTAATATCGACGAGCACCTTTGTGCCTCTATGCGTGGCGCGTTCGTTTGACATGCGACCGAAGGGAGCCATTAGCTCCTGTCTAACATCAGGAACGATCTATCACGTTAACCCACGGCGATGTTGTCGAAATTTGTTGAACCGAATAGCCGACGGAAGCTTCAATCAGCACGATCGATGATAACGCGCATAACGAGGTTATTTTCGACGGTATGTATCTCGCGGCCCCCGCATTGAATCGCAAACGAGAAAAGAATCGCGCACAAAATGTTCCGTTTACCATTCTCAGATTTCCTGCAAAAAGCCACGCACCAATTGCAGGAGTTATTGGATAACGAAATTCACGCTCTCAGAGTAGAATTCTATAACGATCCTCTCTCTATCTATCTCTCTTCCTCTCTTCCTCTCTCTCTCTCTCTCTCTCTCTCTCGAAAATTGTGTTCACGTGTACAAATTCCGATATGGACGTTTGCTGTTATCTGTCGGAGTATCTATCTGTCTGCCTGGCCTGTCCTTGCTCTCCTGTCGGTGTACACGTGCTGCTCGTTTAGCTCTCGCTGACATTTCTCAGTCCTTTGTCCCGGACGGGCGTACATATATTATAAATGATAAAGGACTTAACGCGGGATGCTCATTACGGGCTCAGTGTTGAAATAATCCCGACCGCGCGTCGTTTTTATCCCCCACCTCTTTTCTCTCTCTCTCTTTCTCTCTCATCGGCCACCAGCCGAGATTTTCGAGTCGGATATGCATGGTCGTTATTCACCGGCGTTAAACAGCGAAAATTTCAACAAAGCCCCGCCCGCGCCGTTATTCCTCCTCCTCTCCCCTAACGCGAAATACAATGAATATCCGAGCGCGCGATTCGTCCGGAACTCGCGGCGATCAGCGACCCACGTGGGGAGGGTATTTCCGTGCGAAACTTTTAATCCATTCCATTCTCGGGAGCCGCGGACCAGATAGGTCGAGTTTGCGCGATATGCTACAGAAAAGCGCCTCGGAACTCGGGAGTGAATATATTTCGCGTATAAATCGTTTAATCCCTTAAAAATACGATCCCACTCGCAACATCGAGCATTCCGCGACATTCCGCGCACGACGTAACCACTCGATAGTGTACGTTGTGAAAATCTGTCTAGCTGCCATGCCGTAAATTGATGGAAACGTCAGCGACAAAAAATCCAGTTTCAAGTTCGGTTATCGAACATCGTTAAAATAAAGGATTATTATTTTAAATAAAAAGTAGATATATTAAATGCAAACATTTTATACGATGCGTTTACAGAGAGGGAAATTGTATGAAATCAGTTTGTGGAGCAACTGATGTGTTTTCGAAAAATTCGCATGGGTATTTATACACTTGTGATTATCGAACAACGCGAGATCGATATTTTTATGATAACTCTCCGCAGAGAGAAAGAGAGAGAATATGTATGTATATATGGGTGTTGTGTGTGAGATAGTCTCGTCTAAACCTGCAGCGGTTAGCCGAATAACAAGCGGTCGAGTAATGTCGAAACATTAATCGTATCTAGCGGTTTGCCAAAACCGAAACGTCGATTTGCGGTGCGACTCGTCACCGGTTAAACGCCGCGGAACTCGAAGACGATTTGCGCGATGTAATCATCGATGCGCCAACTCGTTTCTCGCGCTGTTCTATCCGCCACGTAATTAACTCTTAAATGTAATTCGTTGCGCGCCATTTGCCAAATCGCCTTAGTTTATTGAAGAATTTACATTGCTTACGTATTAAGAAAAAATCGAATTTGTATAAAAAATATATTAGCCGGAAAAGAAAATACATACATTTTTTGTAATGAGAATTCTGTACAAGATAAAATTGATTTCTCGAATGATTAAAGTTAAGCAGATTAAATGTAAGCGGCTTAAGAAGTCGCTCATTATTTCTCAAGCAACTGAATACATAGAGGAAAGTATTTCTGGTATGTATATATACATATATTATACATATGTATATATATATGTATACACTTCCAGAAAACACAAGGCATAACAGTTAAGTAGAGCAGAATGCGCATTCAGAAACTAATTGCACTCGTAACTTGTTTCGTTGTATTATATCGCGGTAGTTACGCGTGTCAACGTGATGCAGATCGACGCAAACAGACAGGAGAGATTCGATTTCGCGATTGGCTTGCGTATTGTTACGCCGACTTGTCCCATTTGCGTTTCGCAAAATATCGAATTTCGATCGCGCGTGTATCTTCCTTTATTGGCCCATCACCAGTTTGCGAGAACGATGCTCGTCTTTCTCTCTCTCGCTCTCTTTTTTTCTCTCTTTTTTGCAAAGTGAGAGCATTTTGCTCGATGAGGAAAAAAATATTTGGCACAAGATGATTTTTTGCTATATATCTCGTTTCGTAATGCAATATTCTAACATTTCGAACATTTGCAGTTGGTTATTGTTTAATAGAAAATATCGATAAAAAATCAATCAAGTCTGATCAACGTCTAAGCTCATGTTTTTAATTAGATTTAATTTTAATGAAAGAATACTCCAAAAGAAAATCTAAGAACTGTTGTGTGTGAAACGAAGGTGTAAGATAATTCGGATAAAGATAATTATGAATGTGACAGCTTGTTAAAGACATAAGTTTTGAAAACTACTATTCTGTCACGGGATTCTCGCTAAACAGAAAGATAAATTTCAAAATTTTCAGGGTTTATTTCTCTCTAAAATATCTCTCGCACATTCCTAAACTCCCGTGTGCGGAAAAGACCGCAGCTCAATTCCGCACATGTGTGCCGTTTTGCGCTTTAATTCATTTAATGGACACGTCCTTGGTTGCGCGCGACCCTGCTTCGGCTCGATTGAACAAGCGCGCGAGAAAAGTTGGCACGGTGCGCGGTATGAAAAATAATGGAAAATGAATTTTTGTCAAATAAACGTGTCGGAGTATTTTGTTATCACGAATGACGCACGGCACGAGAAAAAAAACACAAAACAAAATTGAGAAAAGAGGAAAAAACTGGGACAAAACTTGATCCCGGCGTTTACGGCGGGCGACTCGATAAAATATTCGTTCGCGAGCGTTTATTCGGTATTTCTGCGTGTGTGCTACATTCGATCGCGTGCACATGTGTGTGTGTGTGTGTGTGTTTGTGTGCACATACCGCGCCTGTATAGAAATTTTTTTGGCCCCATTGTGTATTTTCCCCTGCGGCGTTATGCAACAATCCTGTAACATTTATCATAATAACCGAGCGACATTGACTGACATCGATCGATCATTTTACCAAAACGTCGAACCACAGCACGACAAACTGTTTACGATCGCGAAGTCTTGAGTCACGTTGTTCCGTGTCTCCTCTCGCTCTTCCTTTGGCGATGTGAGTGGATTAACGCCATTTCCTTTGTAAAAGCCGGATCGGGTGAAGCGAGAGCAAAGTAATCCGCCTTACGTGACCGTGCGCGGATTCGTATCTCGTGGCGGGCAAAAGTCACTAACTCGGGTTGAAAGAGAGCGGCGAGATAAAAATCCGGGTCCGCGGCGGGGCGGAGAAACCAGGCGGGTCAGAATCGCGCGGAATCTTCTAGTACCGGTCCAGGTCTGGAAGAATGAAATTGTGAAGTTTCAAAGCACCCTTGAAGCTTTAAGCACCGGCGTGGAGCTTCTCCACGCTGCGCTTTACCAAGCGAAATTCTCTTCCCCTTCCTTCCCTTTCCTTCCTTACTACGGGCTGTAGTTCTTTCCTCCCGGAAGAGGACGTACGTTTTCTCCCTTTGTTCGGCGCGGATTCCAGCTCAGCAGGAAAAAAAGAAGAAAGTAAATTGAATAGATCTCGCAAGCCTCCCAAGAAGAAATGCAGACGGGGCAGACGGAGCAAAGCTTGGACATACGCTAAAGATAAGCGAGGGATGGGGGAGAAATAGAGTGAGAGAGAGAAAGTGTGCGAGTTACATTTCTCAGCGCTGAATACACTTTCAGAAAATCTTCTCTCTCGTTAACGGAAACGTTGAAATCATTCGGAGATTTCTCTCTCTTTCTTGCGCGACGAAGAGATCCTGAACTGACATGGTCGCTCAGCTTTTCTCGCGAGAATTTTTTTTTGAAGTTTTTTTGAAAGTTTATACATTTTATATAAATAGATTTTGACACGAGAGAAGCAGAATAAAATTTTTTAATTTTAATGTAATGAAGTTGCTTGCGTAATTAGTCATAATGAATGTGTTTGCTTTGGAATGTGTTTTTTCGGACACAATTAGATTATATAATCCTTAATTTTTATAGCTAATTAAATATAAAGTAAAAAAAGTACTTTATATTTGCATAATTTCTTTGTCATAAGCTTTCGTACGAAATACAGCGTTTTGTATATATTCTCGACTCGAAGAACCGAGACGATGCAGTATATGAAAATTTTACTGCGCCGTCGTCTGAAAAAGAAACAGCCGACAGGCCAAACTTCGTGTAACGAAATTTCTCCGTGTTTTTCAGTTTTTATCGCAACCGTCCCGCGTTTCTTTTCGACGCACGAAAGAAAACGGGGGAGACGATCATTAAATCTTTATAGAGAAGCAAATATCGCGTGCGCGCTCTCGTCCGGTCCAGAAGTTGCAGATAAGATCGGCGTTCAGCCCGGAAGATGCCTGCAAGTCTTCCTTTTCGTCTTGACTTTGGTCGCCGTCAGAAACGCGAGCAACGAGTAAAGATTCTCACAAAGAGGATTTTCGCTGCTCGGAAAAGAGTAACGACAAAGACTTTCAAAGGAAAAAGTTTTCGCTACTCACGAAAAAAGAGTATCCTTTCGTGTGTAGCTACACGTTTCTCGATGCAACTTTTACTTTCTCTCTCCTCTCCTTCTCTCTCTCTCTCTCTCTCTCTCTTCTTTCGTTCTCTTTCTTCCTTCCGCAACGTTTCATCATTTCTATTACGGCAAATTATTTTTTGACATCTGCAATTTCGTTGTATATCCCGTCGCTGGAGCAAGTTTCCGTTTAAATGGATCCTGTCGCGATGTAGGACAGGAGATCTTCACGCTATACAATATATTTCCACAAGAATGTTTCGCAAGAACAATTTTCGATAAAGCTAAAAAAAAAAAAAAAATTTCGTACATTTACATCGTGGCGAAAATGAAAAAACAATATTTTCCGTCGTTTCTTCTCGCTAGGAGCGAAAATAGCCACCGGTACATATGTTGCAAATGATGTAGCAGGTCGCTTGCGCATAAATATGTATTCACTTTAGTTTTAATCTTGAAAAAATATTCCGTGTAACAACGTTTACAGCGCGCTCGGATAAAATGGAGCGAGGGACTGCATCGGCACAGTTTTCCCGAGCAATTTTCAAACACAATATGTCGCGCTATTTCATGCTAGACGAAAGGCGTTTTATCTTCGAGGATTAAGGAAAACGATACACCGATGCTCTCGTGCAGAACAGCAAAAAGAGAGTCTATATATATATATATATAACAAAACTACACAAGTTACAATACATCCTTGAGATCATGTCTTGAAAGAAAACATCAAAAATCTACACAGTGCCTTTCGTGTAAAATTTCCGAACACGGTGAATCGAAAAGAATCGACGGTAAGAATGTGTTTTCGTGTTCCTGGGAATTTTATCGACAAAACGTCTTAATGGGACAAACGCGATATGAGATTCGTGAGCGCGAAAGCCCCGCCGTCGTCGGTCTGTTTGAGATGCTAAGGAGAGTCAATTCGCTTTGGATTATTTTCCGGACACTCCGTGCGTGCGCGACCGACCGACCAACCGACCGTATCGCGCGGGCGGGCGAGATTCAATAAGAACAGGTAGATATTGCTGACCCGAACTTACGTTGTCGAGTGGTTCTGAGCGGAATTCGAAATTCGCCCTCACGGGGCGCGCGCGCGCGCAATACGAAACCATTCCTTCCTTCCCTCCCTTCGCTTCCTTCTTTCCGCCGCTTCTTTTTCCAAAGTCTCTCTCTCTCTCTCTCTCTCTCTCTCTTTCTCTCTCTCTTTCTCTCTATGCTATTCCTCACAAAGCGTCTGCTTCCTTCTCTCGGCCCCGCGCTGTCGGTGAAAAGTGAGAGACAGCTTCGACAGTTGGAGAAACGACGTGATAATGTACGCGGCGCTTTATTCACCGCGAATAGAAAGACCCGGATATTAGTGACGTTTATACCGTAAAACGGAACAAATCTCGTCCCGTTGTTACAGCGAAATAATTTATAGTTGTTGCGGCATGTTAAATATTGCTTTTCCTCTTGTCCATCTCTCGTGTTAATATAATTGTTTTAATGCATTTACGCCGATAGGTAAATATATTAAAGCGCATTACATACATAAATGTAACAGACAAATTATGAAAACCGGTGAGGTTATCGAAAAATCTATTTTCTCTTTTATGTGTGAGTATGTTTACGTTGATTTATATATTTATTTATTTTTATTTATCTTGTAACCGATAGCTAAAATTTTCTGAAGACCCGCAAGCGAAAATTCTTATTTTCTAAAAAGCAAGCAGAGTTTGTAAATTTTCAGATTGCGTTTGTGGTGGTGACTCTGGTATTTTTTCTCCGCGCAAAAAAGGGAGTTTCGTGTCGAGTAGATCGCTATATTCCAGAGTCTCGAGTCGCGAAATCGGTGTAACGCACGGAAGTGCGTGAAAGGTGGATGAGTACGCGTACTAGCTATTTTTGTTGTTGTTTTTTGTTGTCAGTTACAGCGGCACATAGAAATTCTCTACGAATTCACGTTCGCGAAAAGGAGACGTTTTTCTAGTTTTATCTACCACCGCGATTGCACAAAATAACAAAAAAAAAAAAAAAAATTTACAGTATTTAAAGCGGGTGACACTAAAATCGCCAGTGGCACCATGTAACATATAACAGGCTTTTAATTCGTTCGCGGACGTATAAGTCGAAACGTCGAAAGTAATAAGACACGCGATCAAAAATGAACTCAAATTATTATTAAGAGGGAATTAAAATAAATCGTATCTATATAATTGTCTCGAAATTGTTGAAGCACGTATATATAGCCATTCTCATTTCCTGTTGAAGCAATTCATTTCAGAATACCTTTTGTAAGAGGATTCCGTTCCTTAGACACTTCGAAATTGAATATTTCCCGGAAGCTAATGAACCGAGAGT
>QVOB01016924.1:0-22913 GCA_014839585.1 Pseudomyrmex concolor | reverse complement strand
ACACGCGCCACGACACTCATGAACAGCAGATTTACTAGTGTATGTACACACATACGTTCAGAACACGTTGGTAGAAGAGTTGAGGATTCAAAATCCGCGCAGCGCGAAGTTTACTCCCGCAATAAACTTGTTGATTTCTTCAGAAACAAACAGTCTAATTAAAAGAAAAAAACAAACAGGTTAAATTGCTCGTTGAAGTCCATCCGTACGCGTGCGGTGGATGCGCGCGTGGTTGAGCCATCGCGAAGGTTTCGTGTTATTAATAAATAATATGTATAATATAATAAGTGATATAAAGAGGAAAGAGGACTTAAGGATATATATTCAGATTATATGCGCTTTATCTCACGAAGGGAAACAACTACCTTAACAAAAAAAGAAAAAAAAAAAAGAATGTATTCGCGCGCTGCGGAAGACGAACTAGTCGATGGCTCTTGAGAGAGATCGGCTCCATTTTTTTTCTTCTCTTGAGAGAGCGTTCGCGGAAGAAATCCGAGATCTGTCTTCCTCAGACACGTGTTTCGGTCAACGTGGTCGCGTTGACGTTCCAAAACACAATTCAACATTGAGGAAATGCATCGGTCGATCTCATACTAGATAAATAATTATATCACACATAGCAGATAGCGCGCGATCGCGAGGTATATATTATATATATATACAAAGTATATATGTATATAAAAAAAAAACAAAAAAAAAAACAATTCCTGTACTTCAATGGTTCTCCCTCCAAAAAATCAGAAGTAGAAGACGAGAACTGCGGCGAAAAAAAGAAAACACTAATGACTAATAGGCGAAGTATAGATTTAAAGCAAATTAAATATACAAGAGTACACACACACACATACACGGTACTTTGTTTGGTGGTCTGAAGAAAAAAAAATGTTGTTCTTGAGAGTGCATTCTGAAACTCACACACTTGACACAAGTCGATTACCAATTAATTAAATCGCGAGAGCAATTATTTCATGGCGGCATTTTTCTTAATCTGTCATTCTTCGATTCAGTTGTTCACGTGTAATCACGACAATTCACATTGTCTTTTTTTTTTTTTTTTTGTTCTTGATTTTCAATGCGGACGAAGAAACAGTATTATCGTAGAACAAAGTATTTTACGCGCGTGCGTGATATTTCTCAAAACGCACGGTGAGAATAACGGTGTCAACAACACAGTATTTTCCATCAAACCTTTAACGTCGCCGATAATGAGCGTATTATTTGTATACGCTGTCACATTTGTATACGTTTGTCAACAATTAATTTATACGTTGTCGATATCGTCTCTCTAAAAAAAAATCGATGTAACAATGTTTTCTGCGCAACGTCAATTTTCTTTTTTCTCTCAAAGACCGAGAGAGTTTGTCAAGCTTCCTGTTGTTGCACGTTCCTGCCTCGTGCAACGACAAGAAAACTCATCCGACGATGTATGTTTCCGCACGAATGACAAAGAGGAATTTTAACGAAAGTGAGAACGGGCGAGAATGAGAGTGAGAGAAAAAAAAATAACATACACACACATACACACACATGTGAGAAAGAGAACCGCCTATAGGTACGATTATAAGGTTTTTTAGAAATCAAGTACGAAGTGTCAATTGTTCACGAAGTAACGTGCGAAGACACGCACGTTTTTCGACCACAGTCAATCGAAAATTGTCGACGCGTTACAATTAAAAATAAGTCAGAAGAGATGAGAGAGACTCCCGTAACAGCGGGACTGGACACTTTAAAATATACAGATCCAAAAAAAAAAAAAAAATAAGCACACGCAGTCACAGATACAGTTACACATCGCGTACGTATACACACATTATATGCGGAGAAGATTAATGATAGCAAACTACCATAGAGAAACATTAAGTAATAAATTTTATCGCGTTGCCAGGTAAGTCAAGTAGTTTCGCGAGATGAAGTTTAACGAAAGAGAGAGAGAGAGAGAGAGAGAGAAGAAAAACTCTTATTTATGGAATATTTGACGGGTCGCGTTGCACGTCGCTTTTTCCATGCGAAAAAAAAAATAAATAAAGACCAGTCTCTCAAGATCAACTTAATGGACTTTCTCGTATAGAAATCACCAGAGACATAAATCAAATCGCCAGATTTTTATAAGATATGAAAAAAAATCCCGCGCGGGACCGAAAACGGATGAGATGATCGCGCGAGAATCATTCCCGCAGAGAGATCGGCGATGATTTTTAATTCGCGATCGCGATCCACGTGTGTATATTATTTCATTCACGTCCGCGCACACGTCGGCCCGATTGTTGTGCATTTTCGTTGAACAATTGAGAAATATACCGCCCACAATTTTAGAAAAATACGCCGCGATCGAGAGAAATCCAAGGAGGAAAATCGAGTTAGAGAGATCTTTCTTTCCAGGATTCCTTATTCGCGAAATTTTCTTTCGACTTGCGATTAACTGTCCTTAGAGAGAAGATCGACGGAGATTTTTATCTTTTCTCGAGGTTGAATTTCGGACTGTCGTCGACAACAAAAAGAGAGTTCGTCACTCGATATATAGGATGGGGAAATTGTTTGGAGAAATATTGTTTCGATATTGCTCACGTAAAGTTAAGTGGATACTCTTTATCTTTCGCAAACTAAAACAAAAGAATGTTCCGATTGTTATGCTGTGGAAATCTTCGCGTCTGTATAAATTCTATGTATCTCGTTTTTCAGAATAATTTATTATAACTCGCGCTAATTAAACGTTAAAGTCGTGGAAAAAAGAGTCTCTAATAAAATAAAATAAAAAAAAAAGTGTCCCCTCGAAGCCGCGCGAGTCGATACAATTCGCTCTTCGCAAGGCATTTCTTGAGCGGGCTTTTCGTTCTCTCGCGAATTTTATCGAACGGGGCGCGGCTTTGAGGTCTGTGTTTGCGTTGATAATATAATTGACGGAATGCATTACACAGCAAATCACAGCGTCCACAGGTACAAATATGTATCGGCCAAGTATTAAACAAATACTTCGAAAGATATATGTCTCCTATATAATTAAAAAAAATAAATAAATAAATAAATTACAAGTATACAAAAAAAAAGTATATCCGAGACAACATTCGCGTAATGTTAGAGTTCAACAACACGTTCCGTATATGCGGCTGTTGATCCATCGGCAGCGAATATCAAGGGAGAAAAAAAACAAGTAGAGCAGATGTGTGATGAGCAGATAGTAAATAAAAAAATAAAAAAAAGCAGAGAGAAAGAGAGAAGAGTACGCGCAACGAGGATATCGGAGGTTATCGATCATCCGAGCTTCGAAAGTCAATGCGTTTGACGTCTCTAGAACAAGTGTGTTATATATAAATATTGAACATTATATAAATACATATTAAAAATTTAGATTTATATATATAAATATATATGTAAAAGAGAATGTTATGTATAGAAAGAGAAAGAGAGAGAAAAAAACAAAGCAACGTGGCGAGGCGTGCGGAGGTGCAGATTATCCGGGTAAAATCAATTGAACCGTCGTTCAACAACTCTTTCTTCGCGAAACTAATTAATGTTGGATTTTTCATTTTTTTTTCTCGGAGAGATTATATCTCATTAATTATATTCTCATTATGTTATAGCTGATAGTATTTGTCGCACGATGAAATTCGATTCTTCGTTTTGACAACCTTGTCAAAAGCGTTTCGTTTCACAAGGATTATACAACAGTATTATTGAACCGCTGCGAGATCATCCGTCTGACAAGTATAATGCAATCGGAGAGAAGCAAGTATAATGCAATCTCGATTGCAACGCACATCGAGAGATCGGCCGTTATTTAAATTAATTGCGGACGAGAGCTGTGTTTTACGATTGTGAAAAAAATTCGTTTTGCCGTGGTAATGAATCATCGTGGCTCGAAATCGTCCGAGCCGCGCGATCTCATATCTTGCGACTATATGACGCTTCTCTTCTCGATGCAGTTTAAAAATCCAGGCCGGTATACACAGAGAAAGCGCAAGCGCCACGCAACTACTTCGATTTTTTGTCATTAACTTTGCAACAATTTTTGCATTTTCCGAAACAATGAGATATGTTGCCCTCGAATCGCCAGCCGCTCTGCTGATTAATTTAATCAAAGATTCAAAGGAGGTCGGAGCAAAGTTGAGGACGAAGTTGAGGACTCGAATGAGAAATTTTGAAGCGCGCGCGAGGTATTTTCTTGTAAATCGTCTTGTCTGAAAATCTCCTAAACAAAAAAACAAACAAAAAAAAAGTATAATTAGAATAATTTGTTCCAACACTGACATATCGTCTATGCAACGGCTGTTATATAGTAATGTATTTTGTGATTACGTCGCGTATCGTTTTTTGAATATCACATTGTTCTTCATTCCATTAGGTTCTCATTACTATTATTATTATTATTATTATTATTATCATTAATTGTAAGGTATTGCAGTTTGTTTTTATAGATATTTAGTGACCCATTTACAGTCGACATTTATTTTTTACATCGATAAGTGTTTTTCTGGTGTTAGAGTGACAGGTAACGATGGCGGCGGCGACGGCGGCGACGATGACGACGACGATCACCGATGCTGATTTTGATTGGTTTTATTATCCTCTCAGTATCGATTATATATATCGCGTACTACTCCGTTGTATTGTCCGACAAACATCCTGCATTATTTTGTAAAGAAGAATAAAAATATCTTGAGACAAACGCAGCAAGAAAAAAAAACCCCAAGCGCAGCTTTATTGTGCACGTCCGAATTCTCTTATTTATTATTTTACATGTGTGTATTTTGCGATGTGCATTTTTTACAGAACGTTGTAGGTGACGTAGTGGAAAGACGCCGGTGACACATAACCGATAACGCTCGATTGCGAGCGTCTCAAAGGAATTAAGGTCAACGGCGAGATCAAAGCGTTGACGTTTCGAGTTTCCTCGTCGCTCACTGGTTGCTTTTCCGGTGTTGCTGCCTGTCTCTGCGAGACAATCGTTCCGCTTTTCAAGGCCGTCGACGCTGGCGTGATCGCACCAGAAGCACCTGAAAGAAGAAGAAGAAAAAAGGCGGAAGGATTATTTTCATTAATTCCGCTCACGCAAATCCTGCTTCTACGTTTATCCTACTTTTGTTTTGTGCAACATTTACGGTATCGCACTAACTACACACAAGCTTGGGAACCGGTTGCGATCGGTAGGACGACCTCAGGCGGTCCTCGGCCCCGGAAATTCGACGACCTTCAAAGTACGACGAAAGTGAAAGAACGATCTCTCGGTTGCGTTGAATATTTTTTTTGATAAAAAAAAAATTTTAATATACCAGTTCACACATTTGAAGTCCTTCGCGTTATAAATAGTCAAAAGTTGATGAAATAATTCGAATATTTACACGAGGACTTGTTGCGGGACGTGACAGACTGCAGAGAAAAGACAGCTCAAACTTGATAACAAGAAATCTGATGTATCTAGTTTGTAATCAAAACGGGGAGGAAGGAGCGAGCGGTCAAATTCTGACCTTGAATGATCGATGACTGCGGTATGACGGGAGGTTCGATCTCGTGGCTTCCGTAAGCGATTCGAAAGATCGGCAGCTCGTGCGAGGAAGTTGTTGGATTCGCTCGGACGTTTGCGTCGCTGATAATTTGCTGCGTCACTATTCCGGAGGATTCCTGTTGATCAGACTTTTTTTACGAACACCGCGATGAGAAATCAAGGGAGATGGGAGATACATAATTTAAAAAATTCTTATTTCTCAGTTTTAATAATTCGAATTATTTTTTTTTTTTACCTCGCGAATATTTTCGCCTTCCTTACTGCTGGCAACGTCACTTTTCGACGCGATCGTTTGCAGAGTCTCCTCGTTGTCTTCTATCGACTCGATTCTTTCCTCGTTCTTCACTTTTTCCCGATCTTCCTCCGCAGATTTAAGTGTCAATTGATTTTGATCAAGAACTATATTGCTCTGACTTCCCTCGATCTTTCTTACTTGCGCATTTTCCTGATTCTCTTGTACCTCCTCTTCCTGATCCGACCTTCTCCTCGCCTGTTCCAGAGCCTGAAGATGTTCGTGCCGCGCGGCCATCACCTCCGGCGTGTCCTGGACCGGAAGCGGCGCTTGCGGCAGGTTCGTCGCGACCACTCGGAATCCATAGTCGTCGGCGACGTACTGCGCGGTTTGTATGACGCCGGTTTCGTCTACGTAGCTGTAAGTGCCTCTGGTCGCGCCGTTGGACGTTCTGACCTCCGATCTGGCCGATCCCGGCGCGCTGTAGCCGAAGCTGTACTGGCCCAGACTGTCCTGATAGCCGAGAAACACCGGCGGATTCGCGAAGCCGGTGGCGATTAGACAGTGGACGAGCAAAAGCTGAAAATGCGTGTATCAGTTCAGCTTACGATTTGCACAATTCGCCTCGCTTGCGACGATCTGTCGGGCTTGCGAGAAGCGACGCTTAAGATTACAAATTAATATTGCCGGGTGATATTACACCAGCGAGACTCGTATATATTTATCTTCAAAAATCTTGAATCTTTTTTGTTTTCCTGTAATTAATATTAATTTGTTCTAGAATTCATGTCGTTTTTCAAATAAAAAGAGTTTCGATTCTTCCCCAAGATTTTCAACTTTGAACAAAAATTCTATAAACGCAAAAATTCTATCAACGCATTTAATTTTTAATATAGTAATACAACAACTAATATATGAATAGTAAGAGCAAATATAAAACTCACTCTCTTGTTGCCCACGTAACCGTTTTGAAGAATAGAATTTTTAAACAACAAAACTCTTTATACCATGAGCTCAACCGATTTAATCCGCGACGATATTACGTGACGGTCTCGGTCTTTCTGCGGAGAATAATCCCAAGCCTATTGAAAGCCCACGCAAAGACCACGGCAAAGCGAGGGGTGGATGGCAGATCAAACGCGAGAGATCTCGCGATCTCTCCCACGCGAACGAGGGAATCGTGGGTTAGGCGAGATAGCACACTTACGGATACACTCTTCATGGCGATCGTGTGTGGACGACAGACAGTATCCTCGTTTCGACAAGGCGCCAGGACACTTTATATACGCACGCGATTGACGCGCGTTCCTCTTCCTCTTCCCGGCGAATCGCGCGATGAAATTCGCAAAGCCGTCGGAAGGACCGGCGAAAACTGGTCGCGCGAAGTGCCCAGTCGAGGTCGTTCGGAAACCGGCTCGCGGTGGTTTCCAGGCATTTTTCCGGAGCCAGGATCCGTCCGGGATTATGATCGCAAACGGCGTCGAGCCTCTCAGGGTCGCGCGCATAATATCAATGGCGATCGTTATCTCGCAAAGGAGGGTGCTCGGCGGAGTCGCGCGAGAGAAGGAGAATGCGGCGCAAAATTTTAATTTATCGCCTGGTTACATTTCTATTACGTTTCCCGCGAGAAAAACCGCCGGCGCGCCGATCGCTTAAGGGGTGCGAAATCCCGTGATCGTAAGAGAAGAGGATCGTTCGAGTCCTTTAAGCGAGAATTTTACGGTGACTGCCGTGAAATACGTGACACTTTTATCGTCGCTGCGCGTTTGCATTTTACCGAGACTCGAGTCGAATAGCGTTAGACGCGACTATTTGCAAAAAAATAGGTGAATTACGAGATATGAACATTTGATACTCGCACAGCGCGTTAATTTCTACAATAGTAGAATATAATTATACGATAGAATAATATTCTTACAGAATATTAATTTGTAACAGCTTTAAATTTTTTTTTATTTAATCTTCTGTTGAGTTTTTCTCCGTAATTAATTTTGCAATGTTTATTGCGCTTGAAGAAAAATATGTCTCTCGAAACGACGAGCAAATATTAACTTTTTGTGCGTAACGTGTGTGTTTTAAACAAATCAAATAAATTATATCCTGTGTGTGGTCGAGGACACCTGCACTCTGAAAATTTTTTTAATTACTTTTAAATAAAATAAATCTCTACAATACATTTTTATGTATACATCATTTATTTTTGTAGACGTAGTAGAAGATACATTGTAAGTTTTGATTTAAAAGTGATAAGTTTACAAGCAAGAAGTAAATGAATAGAGATTATTCTGTTCCTGGCGCGCGGAAAAACCGTATCTTTTCCGAGATATTTCCCATCGGTAATTCCCCTCAATAAACCAATCTGCCGTAAGCGAGACCCGGGCCGGCGACCGCCAGAGCGTCGACGGACGTCTTCGCCGAATTTCGGTCGTCGCGCACAGCCGTTTCCGGCGCCGTGTTCGGTCTGCCGGCGTCGACCGGCACCAGGGCGGCGACGACGCCGTTGCCGAGCACCAGCGGCACCACAGGACCGCTTGCGACTCGCGCCAGCGCGTCGTTGGTCCTCGCAGCCTCCTCCGCCAGTTTGATCTTCTCGTTGACATGTGCGGCTACGTGGGCGGCTCTCGCGGCCGCGACTTCCGGCGTGTCCTGGACTCTTCCGTCTGGACCGAGCGTAACTTCGGGCGCTCGCGCTTCTCCATTCGCGTTGCCATTCGTTTTCTTCGACAAATCCTGACGTCCGTCGCCGGATCTCGCAGCCTCGTCCGCGAGCTTGATCTTCTCGTTGACGTGGGCGGCCGCGTGCGCTGCTCTCGCGGCTGCGACTTCCGGAGTGTCGACGACTCTGCCGTCCGCGCCGAGAGGCGCGGAAGATGCGTTTTCACTGGCCGGTCGTCGTCCTCGCGAAGGTTCTTGCTGAACTTCAGATTCGACCGATCTTGCAGCGTCTTGGTTCACCAGATTTATTCTGTCCCTCCTCGCGACTTCCGGATTGTTCGACGCATCGTTGTCGGTAGCTATTTGCGTGCCGAGTGTCAAAGGTGTTGCGTACGTCAACGGTACGGACAGGTAGGCCGATCTGGCCGAAACCAGGCTCGTCAGTCCGAGCAGCACGATCGCGAAGCACGTCATATCTCGCAATGCTTTACCAGAAATGAACAATGTGAGTTAGAGCAGCGCGGGATGCACTCGAGATGCACACGGCGTCGCTGCCTCCTTTATAGCGCGATTCCGATCACGTAATGGGACAATCGATAGGGGACGGCGAGGGAGAAAATCTATAGCTGCGGAGCTCTAGAAAAGCTGCGTGCGGTCGGCTACTTCCGTTTCGCCGAGCAAGGTAAGCCTGTTTTGTAAAGCGAGAGCTTGTACGACGGATGAGGGTGATTGGCGGCGAAACGAAACGGCGGATTTTCTTTCCGTCTTTTCTTTCTTTCACGAGGCCGGGAAGACACCCGATCCCGTTTGCATTTCTCCACTAAGTCGGCCGTGATCGAGAAGGTCGCGTCTGCGACGTGTGAAGGCGTTGCGGAATGAAGACGTCGGATCGCAGTAATCACCGCGCTAGAGAGGGCGCGTTACTTTTTTTTTTTTTCCACTATTAGGTAAGAATGTCCGTGCTGCGCTCGCTCTCGCCCGTTTCCGCCGTGTTACTTAATTCTTCGTTAGCGCGCCGAGGATCGATTCATTGATCTGTTTTCGCTCGTTGCATTATTAAGAGGCTTTTGAAGTATTTTAAAAATACAAAAAAAAAAAAACCGGAAAAATTTATGACAAATTTATGACGGAAAAATTAAATTGAAAAACTCTCGAACTTACATACGATTTTATTAGACGACTTAAAACAGTTTTTTGAAATTTGCCAAATTTTAAAACGTAAGTCTATTAAAAAATTATAAAACAAAGTATATAAAAATATGTCGCACACATCAATAAATTGTGAGTACAACATACAGAAACTGAAGGTTATTTTTTTGCGTCGGAAATTATTACAAGTTCTTTCGAAAACAAAGAATTAAACAGTTTGCGTCATCGATTAACTACGAAGCGGAAAAAAAAATTGCCGACAGACGAGCGACACATTAAAAAAAAAAAACCTAAACAAACAAAAAGTGAACGTAACGAATCGCGAGCTCGATTGATCTCTTTTAGATCCGACCGATTTAGAGTTGGGAGAGAGGGCTCCTGATTTGGGTGAGAATGCCGGGGAGAGGATCGAAAAATGCGACGTAATTTGTGGTTACGCGAACGGGAGTGAAACGTACGCAAGTCAATGTCAGACGTGACGATTCTTATTGGGCGGTGTTGTGGACGCATACGTCGCGATGGACACATTCTGATGTCGCGTCGTTTGGCGCAGAGCCTTTTTTATCATGGGGTATATAAAGCCGTTCAGGACGGGGTGCAAGACAGTTAATTCCGGCACCTTGGCGAGTACTGATCTTCGGCAGCGCTAAGGAGCTAAGCAATATCTATTCGCTATGAGACTCTTCGTAAGTATCAATTGGAAGTCCAAAATAAATAATTGGACAATCGTGTTGAATTTTTTTAGGCCGTACTCGAGGTTGAAAAAAGTAGAGTAGAATTTTTAAAAGATAGTGCGAGAGTTTCAAGTTTTTGTTATTTTTTACGCACAATCGTAATACGTTTTCAACGTCACCAGTAATATATTATTTTCTTAATTTTAAAAACCTCATGTAATATATTTTATCTTTACGGATCTTTTTTAAATCTCGTGGTACGATTTGGTCAGAAAAAAATTCAGATATTGAAATGTACGAAATTTACTAAAAATTTGTGCGCATTTTGCATTGCGTGGTAGAATGTACATTTCTGCAATCGCGCTAATCTTTTGCAGATCGTTTTCTCCGCCGTTCTGGCCTGCGCGTTTGCGCATCCGCTGTTAATTTACTCCAAATTGGTGCCCGCGGCTCCGCTCGGCCCGGACGGTCGAGTGGTCGACACTCCGGAAGTTGCGTTGGCCAAGGCCGAACACGCGGCCGCTCACATCAACGAGAAGATCAATCTGGCTCAGGAAGCCGCCCGATCGGCCGATTATTCGCACGTGGTCGCCTATGCGGCGGCGCCAGCCGCCGTGATCGGCAAGACGCTGGTGCAACCGATCGCGACCAACTTGATCCCCGGCGCACCGATCGGTCTTGACGGTCGCGTGGTCGACACGCCGGAGGTAGCCCTCGCCAAGGCGGAACACGCGGCTGCTCACATCAACGAGAGGATCGGCCACGAAGCCGCGAAACTGGCCTCCCAATCGGTCGTCGTCTTGGACCACGAAGCGCCGCTTCTTCAATATTATCTTCGTTAACTTTGTATTTTTATCGATCAATATTTGTATTAAAATCTTGCCTTTTATGTCAAATTGTAAATAAATCGAAGCACTTGTAACTCTGAGCGTAATTCTTCAAATATCTCGCTTCCGAACAGAAAATCGCACTCATGCGATAAGAAAATCGAACGAAGAAGCTAGTTTGCTATCGCAATAATTGAAGTTTGACAGCATTGACAGACACACTCGAACATCTTTTAACTTTCCCCTCAAATCGGATTCCCGCGAAGAGAAAGAAACTTATATCGGCCCGAAGGAAATGCAACGTAGTATGCAATAAGTGCGAGAGGATTGCGCTCTGTCAGGCGTGCGCGGTAAAGCGGATATTTACGTCACACAATGCGAGACTTCGCAATCGTTCGGATCATTTTGAAACTTTCTGCGAAACTTCTACAATTTAGACAAGTAGAATCACTAACTGTAAAAATTATTATTGTGAATACGCTCACGAAAAAAAAATAAAGATTTGCAAGAAATTAGTATCTGGCAAGAAAACTTTGCTATTGAGATTTTTGTTTTGTTGAGAAAACAAACACTTCAGTAGACTCAACAATTTTTCTGCCGGTCACGTGATAGGAAAACTTTTTCCTATGCTCGATATTTGTCATTTAAATTATCAAATTTTTCTCAACATGTGATACAATGGAACTTCCGTAACTTCGAGTGCGTGAGGACCGACTTTTTCTATAATTCGAAATTATTTTCTTTCAGTCTAATAAACGACTAGTAGAGACAAGAAACAAAAGATATATACTTCTCTTTTTCTTAGAGTGAGGACAGACATTCTACGATTTGCGCAAATCGGGGAAACATCATCAGTGGAGAAACCTTTTGGCCCGTTCATAGAGAAGTTGAAATTTCGATGCTCGAAATTTCTGGCGACTAGTTGACGTTACATCAAACACTTTCTCTCTGACATCGCGTATACGTTACCGGCAACACGTAATCTCGTCAATAATAACGACACATGATCCGCTAACAATGGCACGCTTGTTGCGCGCAATTTTCGATCGTTTCTCGGATGGCTGATCATTTGGGTCAACTTTACGTTCCATCTGCGTAACGTCTTGGCACGAAAGCGCGCGCTCGACGACGATCTGTTTTTCGCGAGCACTGTTCGAAAAAAAAAAAAAAAAAAAACAGATCGTCGCCGCGCTGCTTTCTCGTGTTACACATACGAAAGTGATTACATACGTCGAGAATATTTCGCGACATTTTCACCGAATCGCGTAAAATGGTCCTAATCTCAGGCGTGTAACAGAGAAACGCAAAACATTCGCCGTCCGTCGGATTTTGCTCGGGAACACTTTTCCGTATCTTGCGACGGGATCGCGAGGATAACGTTGACATTGAGCGGCCACAATACCATATATCGTACTGTCACTTTCGCACTTTTATTCGAGCGTGTGGCCGAGATAGATCATTCGTCGATCCGATCGAGCGAGAGATCGGTGCGCGGAGATTGATAAAATGCGAGAAACTAACGGCGAGAGGGGGCCGTTAATAAGCGAAAGAAGGCGAGAGAAGAAGGCGCGGTCGCGCGCGTAGTACACGATGACAATAACATGTCACCTTGCTTGTCCACATTTATCGGACTTGCACTTTGCAGCGTGGGTTTTCTATAGCGCGCGCGGTGTCAAAGGTGTTTTTCGCGCGCGACACACCTCTCGTATCCGTTTGAAATAAATAAAGTGTAGCACATATCTCATACAGGGGACAAATAATCTCGTAAAAGTGAAATTTATTTTCTCATAAGAGCGCTTTAAATCGCGTACGCTTTAAAAAAGTGTTTATCAACGCACCGAGCGTTCCTCAGCGTTTGATTCCCGTGAGCTTTAACTCGCAATTGATTGAAAAAAAAATGTATCCGTGATTACGGATTCTTCCGCAAGCAACGCTCGCAGACTTCACACACGACATTTGTCACGAACAGGAACACACACACGTGGATGCGAGAAAATTGATTTAATTACGACAATTGTGGCACACAATTTCGCCAAGATCCGCGCAAACGTAATGCGAGCGATGCGCTTTGTTTTGCGGGAATGCGTTCCCGGTGTGTGCAACGCCTCGTCCTTCGACTTCGAGTCCTTCGTTCTTTGCTCAGGGCTGGCCGAGTCGTTTGATATCGATACGCGTCTTTGTGTGTGCGTGTTATTTCTCAACGCCAAGATTCGTTCTATCGATGACACGATTTAATCAGGATCGCTCGAGCTTGTGGTGAGAAATAGATGCTCCTTTGTTCGACGACGATATCTGATCAACATGCCCGGAAGCTCATGGCAGGAAGCAATAACTCACAAACTTAAGAATTTGCTTGGAAAAAACCACAAAATCGTGAACAAAATTTATGAATCGCAATAACGCGCGGATAAGAATATATGTTCCAGCTTTGATTAAACAACTAAAGTCAACGTTGCCGATTAAGTTCGATCAAACTTCAATTGCAATCAAGCGCATTAATTTGACGACACCGAGCTCCCGGTCACGTATAAATACAGAAACTTTGTGTTTTAAATGTCAAGGACGCTACCAAGAGCAAGAGAGAGAAAGAGAGAGAGACTCTCGAAGAGATCCCTCCCTTTTCCGATCGGCGATTGAACTTCCCGGACCGCGCCGGGTTACCCGATCACCTCTACGGCTCCCTCCAGGTCGCCGGCGATCGGCCCACGCAGGGCGGGAGGGGGCGGATGAATGCGACTATAAATGATACTGTGCGGCCGTTCTCCAGGAACACAAAACGCCGAACCGACGGGCGGCCCGAGTCCCTTCGTTCCTGGAGCGAGTACTGACAGGCACGGCAGCAGCGCTCTTCTTTTTTTTTTCTTTTTTTATCGGGAAGAAGGTGTGGGAACTCTTGGCGGAGTAGATACACGCGCCCCCAGAACGTCATGAGAAGCCTGGTGAGTGATCCCGGGACAAAGGAAAGTGAAAGGTCGGCCGAAATGCCGATTCGCGCAACGATCGATAAGTGATGGGCCGACCGATCGACTCGTGCGGGAAACTCGTTAACTAATCGGCAATTTTTATATACTTCCCAAAACAAAATAACGCGCACAACTAAAACATATACATTATTTTGCAAATCTCGTATTGTTAACGTATTACATTTTTATATTACGTTTTTTTGTGTTTTAGATTTTTCTGTTCGCCACGGCGGTGACATGTCGAGCCGCGTACATCGGTTCGTCCGTTGCATACGGCAACCCCGTGATCCATTCTCAACCCCAGCCGAGTCACGCGCCGCCAGCTCCGGTCGGCGAAGACGGCAACGTGATCGACACGCCGGAAGTGGCGCAAGCAAAGGCCGCGCACTTCGCCGAATTCGCGAGAGCCGCCGCACGAGCGGTTCAAGATGAGAAACAGCGTTCTTCTGTTTACAATCCGCAAATTTCGTCGCCAGCTTACAGCTACCAGGCCGTTCAACCGACCGCGGTGCCCTTCTTGAGACAAGCCAACTATCAGCAACCCACCCCGATCTACCAGACGCCCAATCACGTGCAGGCGCCCGTTTACACCCCCGTGCACTATCAGCAACCCCAACAGCAATTCGACGCTCGGGCCAACTTTGTGGGTCAGAAGAGCTACACGCTGTCCGCGAAATCCACAGCTTTCGTGCCGGCGCCACTGGCCGAAGACGGAACAGTCGTCGACACACCGGAAGTGGCGGCCCTGAAGGCTGCCAGACTGGCGGAGCTCGCCGAGGCCGAGGCCCGGGCTTACAAGCACGCGAGCGCACATCCGGAGGAGGACCAGGGTCAAGGTGAGTCAAGCGGAGCGCAGAAGAATCGATTCTCGCTTGCTGCCGAGCGAGAGCGTGGGCGACGCGTGGAAGACGCGGAACCTCGAGGTTGACATAGGGCGTGGACGGAAGCAGACATTGGCGTATTCACGAGACGGATAAAAAATACAAATGTACTTCTTGAAATTTCAAGTTATCGAAATTCAAAACTTGTTTTACATTAAACAGAAATTTTTGGAAATTAGTACGAGTTTGTTTTCTTCAAGTTATAATGTTTTATTTTTATTGTTTCACATGTTTCTCATTCTTCTCTAATGTTTTACTCATTTTCTTATTTTCCAGGATCGCCAGCCGGTCCCGCTCCCACCAATTACAATCCCAGTCTGGGACATTACGGCGCTTCCCGAGCGTTCCCGGCAACTTCCTATCCCGGAACTCAGCCCTACGCCGCGCAGCAAGCGTTCAATCCGGCTTTCGGTTATCAACCTCACCAGTATCAATCTCAGCATCTGATAAGAAACTACTGATCCGAGTGATGGATCCACATTTGTTCCGAAACTTGTACATAATCTAGACGAATAAAAATTGTGTATTCCTTTTCTACGCGAATTTATTACAGTTCATTACGATGCTCGTGTCGTAAACATGTGTATTCTTTTTTTCTTTTTTTTTTTTTTTTAATGTCCGATTGTGATACGTGCAAAGACTGCTGGAAAAATATCCGATTATCCGACGAGCCTGAACTTCTTGTTCTTTCAGTTTTGTTTTCTCTCTCTTTTGCGAGACGATATATCACTTATCTCTCTCACGCATTTACATATGTACACAATCATTGAATTAAATTACATAAACAATTCTACATTTGTTTGTCCTCAAACATATGGAATAAATTAGTTATTATCGTTGTATATTTGTGTAGAGTATTATGTAAACTCTCGATAATTTGCATGCATCAATAAGCAAATGATACCGACAATAATTCTCATCGTCACGCAACGTTAAATAATTTATTATGTTAAAATAAAACTTTTCACTCACTAATCAACCCTCGATGAATTGACAAATGCGTTGTGACTTAAACACAAGTTAAAATGTTCCTGCCTCCATTGCGAATTGTGATAATAAATTTAGAAACACCCAACAAATGTTGTGTGAAAATGAAATCGTGTCGACACGTGCGCAAGGGAAAAACAGACAACAGAAGAACATCGCGGGAGTCGCAAGATTTGTCGCGTAAAACAGTCGCGGCGCGGTTCGCATGACGCAACTTTGTGTCTTAATTCAGATAAAAATCGAAAGAGCAAGAAGGAGAGCGATTATATCCCATCGTCGTGGGATTAGGAAAGTTTTGCGGTGCAACTGCGCTGCTGCGGAACAAAAAGAAAAAAGAAAAAACATCGTGTAACGATCGTCTCGTACGATTGCGGAACCCTACGCAATTTTACGCAAGCGGGATCGTGCGGTTTTCGTACGGACGAAAGAAGCGGAATGTTCAATTATTGCAGTAATCTATATTCGCGCTCGATTCTGAAAAAGAATTTGCCTGGCTCCCGTATCAAACACAACGCGTTTACGAACACATCGTATACTCGCCGAGAGAGACGTGCGCAATATTTATAACGTCGCGTTTTCTCATCGCGATTTTACATCTGGGAACGAAAGAAACATCAGTGTAAAATTCTATTGAAACATAGTCATCCCCGCGCGTTACAATTGTTGCCACATAGGTCAGCGGTTGTGCGAAAGACGTGAGAAGGAACGAATGAGAGAGAGCGGAGTAATAGCTTCGCGTTCCTCGAGAATAAACTCGAGCAACATCGTGATTCGACATACCTCGCGACGAAAAGGTCAGGAATCATAAACTCGTTCACGAAGAGAAGTATTATTCGCGAAAACGAAGGATATATAAGAAAAAAACCTGAAACCAATTAGCAAAGCCTTAAATTGCGCTCGCGTGCGATAAATGTATATTCCGAAAGTAAAATTCCGCAACAAAAAGTTGACGAGGAAAGAGAGAAAGACAAGATTGCTAAAAATGCGATCAGCTTCTTTCTGAGAACCTTCGATTTTTTTTTTTTTTTTTATTCGTGACGGAAATCGCAGCCTCGTCGCCCACGAAACAAAAACTATATCCAGTACGTATACTGCGTTGCGTCGCTAAACTCGACCTCGATGCGTAATATCGTCTTTAGACGCGCGAGATAATATACGCACGCCTACTTGACGTCGGGATTGCAAAAAATGTCCGCGAGGAAGTATCTCCTCGATGGATCCTCTCGCCGTGTAAGAAACATATCGCAGAGCTATGTGTCGGAGATCGCGGTTTAACTCTCGTTACGTGTTCCGCGGGGATTATGTATTACGAGACCCCGTTTTGCACGATGATTTGCGCAACGATCGCAGGCAAGTCGGCCGAGCTCTTCTGTCTCACGTTACCGTACGTGATCGGCGTCGATTTGTCTTAGGAACGAGGGCAAGATCAAATAATCATCTCCCTCGCGCTGCTCCACTGACCTAAAATCGAGGACCGATCTATTCGATATCGTCTTGTCGGAGAAAAGAGTGGCGGAACAACGAAACGAAATATGTTCAATACATTCCCGGAAGCTTCCAATAAATGATCCGTAAATCGTGACGATTTTAAGAAGAAATTACAATGTATGAGACAAAAATTTTCTAAGAAAAATTAATAAGGTAAAGCCAGTGATACAATTTGAATAACGATTTCAGAAAGAAAATCAGTGAAAGCTAAAAGACATTTTGAAGAAAAAAGTCAATATATTTTCCAACTTTGAATTGAAGAATCTGAGATCTTAATTTTATCCGACTCGGAGAGACGAGATGGAGTAACAAGGCGTGACGATGGACGATAGAGGAAGAGGACCACCTTGAAGGGATTACTGGATAATCTACGATTCAGGCCGGTCGTCCGTGAATCGAACGTGTTTTACAACCGCAGAAAGATTCGATCGGAGCACGTTGCGCTGAGCGGGGTTGTCGGGCAAAAAAAAAAAAAAAAGAAAAATTACTGCGCAAATACTCAGAAAAAAAATAAAGAACAACATTTTACAATATTTCCGCGATACTAAACGTTCTATGTATTTGATTCGAGAGAAGAATCGCGTGAAATTAAAATCGCACTCGCGAACGTGTACGACATTAGAAGTAAATACTGAATTTTTTTCGACGACTAACCGCGATGACAGTCTCGTGGGGTGGCATACGATCCTGTATAAAAGCTTGATCTGTCGATTGCCGACACACTCAGAACCGAGAAGATCAACTTCACACGCAGGTGATAATTGCAGTCGACATGAGATTACTTGTAAGTACGAGACGAGAAACAGAATTTTTTTTTTAAATAAAATAACATATATTTACAACGCGATATAATTCTCCGCGCGTCTGTGTAAAAAAAAAAAATCAAGAGATAATAATCTCACAGATAGTTCTGACTGCGACGAGCGTGTTGATCGGCACAACGGAACAGTCGATATCGCTGTACCATGGACCGTGGGCGCCGCTTTCGAGCGACGGTGCGGTCGTGGACACGCCCGAGGTCGCCCAAGCCAGAGCCGCGCATTTAGCCGCGCGCGCTGCCGCGATAGCCAGATTGACGAAAGCCCGGATCGAGCTGTCACCCGTGACGGATGCAACGGCGGAAGTGCCGTCGGAAACGACAAGTCAGACAATCACGAGTGCACCCGCAACGGAACGAACCGCCGATGATCAGAGGTCGATGGCACCCCTGGGACAGGACGGACTCGTCGTTGATACGCCAGAGGTGAGGAGAGTGGCGGTGATGCGATTTTTCGCATCGCGTCGAATGAATTGTTTGTCATAACGAAAAAGTATTGTAATTCAATGCGATTACATGTCGCGGTGGTGTTCTTGTGTGCGGAGAAAAGAATCTCGAATTAATTTCAATTAATTTTTGACAACAAAATTCGTCAGCTTCTGATGAAAAGCATTACGTAATTGGAACGCGCCAACCGATCTAGCTCGATTATGAATATGAACGATCAATTTCCAAGGTTGCCGCAGCCAAGGCCAAACATCTTGCGATACGCGCACGCATCGAGGCGGAATCCGCGATGCCGGAATTCGACGCCTACGGACACGAGAATCTGCTCTACTTGCTGCCGATCCGCGTAGTGTCGCCTATCGTCTATCGGGGACCGTCGGCCCCGCTGGGCCCGGACGGGCAAGTCGTTGACACGCCGGAAGTGGCGGTGGCGCGTGCGGCCCACTTGAAGGCCCACGCCCGCGCGGTTGCGCTTACAACCGGTTACGATATCTACTGTTAATTCGATCTCTCGTTATAATTGTACAAAACACTCTATATTTAATACCGATTTCTCGATCAATCAAAGTCAAGTCGCGATTCAAGACAAGAAGAAGTTAGGGACAGTTTTCTGAAAGATCGGAAAACTTGTGCCAATCACTGCGATACTCTTCTAAATCTAATGCCGTATTTGTTGTGATAATATTGTAATTTTTATTTGTTAATAATATTGTAATCAAAGAATGATTAAAAAAAACTTGTGGAATCCAAGATTACAATCGATTCTTAATACCGATGCGAGAAACCGGTTTCTGATTTCTTTCTTACGCAGACAATAAACTAAGGCAGTTATTGTCCTGCGCTATCCTAGACAACTCGTGGCACCAGCAAGGACGTGATTAATCGTGCCTGACGAAGAATGCCGCAACGGAGTTCAGCAGATTACGATCTCCCGTGTCTCGGAAGCCGAAGATCTTAAATAACGGTATACGCGCGAGTGACAATAACGTAATGAATGGTTGCGAATGAGTGCAATAAACTCATTTCACTGTGAAAGGTCTCTTTAGAGTCGAGACATTTTCGCAGTGCCGACATTGTTCTCATGTAGATTTTCGCGTGGTTCTACATTTTAAATGTTGCGAAAAGTTTCGAAACTTGAATCTTTCTCGACGTATGTCCAAACACGCAGATCAAAGGATGGGCAGTGCAGAATGTTTACATTTCTCCACGCGCTCTGTCTCATATACACACATATATATATATATATTTTTACATCGGATACAAGTACTCGCGCGTGATAGCAGGAAATGCGTTAAAACGCAGCGTACAGAAAAATGCAGGCGGAAAGATTATTCAGATGGAAGACGCATCAGCGAAGCACCATATTAGTTCGAATTTGTACGTGTTTGTATGTATGTAAGTGTGTTTACATGTACATATATATTGATCGGAGGTAGTTAACGATATCATAGTCTTCCAATTCTGAGGTAGCTGAAAGGGAAGTTCGGGATATTTGTCGGATAAACCAGATCGATCGATTTCGATTCCGAAATTCGGACGGGCGAAAGCGTACACATGTCGGGTCGATTTGATCCGGTCGGTTTTTTTCCTTGCATGTGTGAAACGAATTATTGCGCCTCTAATAATAATTGCCAGCTGGACCGTCCCAGGCGGGATTGTAGGCGCCATTATTCCAGGATGGATTGTAGGCGCCGGCGGCAACTGGATCAGCTGGACCGGCCGGCACGCGACGCGCTTCCGCATTGTACAGAGAGAAATGGACGGCCTTGGCTTGCTGAACCTCGGGCGTGTCGACTACGCGACCGTCCGGACCCAACGGGGCCGGTGGTCCGCTGTGTAAAGAAAATAATAACAGAAAAAATTTATTCAAAGTAGAATCTCACAATAATAGCCCGAAGAGTTTCTCGAAAACTCCGCTTTAAATCCAGACGCTGGAATAAACCAGGGAGGTGGGAACAAGTGTTCGAAACAGACCTGTAATGCGGGATGTAGTTTCCAGAAGCGTAAGGCCCGCTGGGCCCGGCGTAGGCCGGTCCCGGACCTCTCGGTGCACGTGCGTTAGCTTCCGCGAGGGCGTTCAAATGAGCAGCTTTTAGTTGCGCAACTTCTGGCGTGTCGACCACGCGACCATCGGGACCCAATGGAGCTGGGGACGCATGAGCCCCGTACCACTGGGGAGCCGCAAGTGCGGCGCTCAACAGTGCGAAGAAGAAGATCTGCAATATATAATTTACATCAAAGTCAAATTCTATCAGCAAGAAGATCAATAGAATTTAATCGCGTTCACGAATATTTAAATTTTGTGTTTTATTTTAGTAAATTACAAAAAGCAACAAAAAATCAGATGACCTACTTCCAACAGAAAATTTTCTTTCTCTCAATATTAAAAATACGACAGAAGTAATGTTTACTTCACATTTCTTTCCGAACTGTACTCACAAAGTGTCCGATCATCGCGGCGTAGTACTTCTGCGAAGGTATCCTGGTGGTGCTTAGCTCTCAACTCTGTGCTCGCGGCTAACGATACGTGCGTTAGATCCGCATTACGACTGCCACCCAGATGCATGGTGCAATTTATAGGGGGTACAGTCGGGCGTGCTGCGCCCCACCTGATCGCGCGCGACACTCGCGGGGTACAACCACACCCAGGGAAATGATCTGCTTAAAGCGTCGTGCCATGCCCTGTAACATTTGCAGTACGCGTTAACAATGTGACACACACACGCACCTATGTGCAACTTGTCTTTTCCTCTCTGTCTCGTAACCTCGCCAATAAAAAATGCGCCTCCGAGCTATGCAGTTTATGCGCGCCGTGCGTCATCCGCAATTCGCAGTCATCTACATCTCTTTGGCTTTCGCCAAAGCGATTCGAATTGCCGTGAGGTAATGAAGCTCATTGGAGATTTTTCCGATCAACCGGAGCGCAAAAAAATATCTCTTTTTTTTGTATGCATGGGAAAATTGGACATTGCCACAAATGTCGCAAAGGACACTTGTGGCAATGTCGCAATCCGCGAATAAAATTTTGACTAAAAAATGTCTTTGTTTCTGAAAAAAAAAACGATATATAAACTTTAACATTCTGCGCAAGATCGTTCAATTAACAATTACACATTTCGCGTGCGATGTTATCGCGCAACGATCGAGCAACACCCACCACGCCGCGCGGTGTTTATCGGATTATTTATCCGCACGCGTGTCGAATTAATCACAATAGTATGTCACGGAGCGGCGATAACAATAGTTGTTGAATTACTAAAACGTTGTGTCGCAACGTTGGTTCATCGATCGAGCTCCTGTTCGTGCGATCGATTTGAAAGGAAATTGCGTGTTTGTCACCAACGCAATTCCAACGCGAGTTTGGGCGAGTTTAGTCGAGCTTGACGTAGTGTCGGTCGATTGCAACTGATCGACAGCTGAACTCTCGCCTTTGTCGTGCGATTAATCTTAGCAGATCTCTTCTGCATTTTGCGCAATACTCGGCAATACGCAAGAAAAACTCCTTTCGAAATTGTCTAATAAAATAAATTAACTGTTTATGTATCTTTATATTAATTAAATATATAAATACTAAAAAACTAGAAAAATGTCGGTTTTTTCGCATAAATGGTTTAATTTTCTACACACAAACGCATTGCTACAAAAAAGGGGAATTTCACACAAAATAAATTTGTATACCGTTTATTTATATATTAAAGTTGCCATTTGTTAATATTATTCTATGGTGCGTATGTATATGACACACTTTTATATTCTTTCAAAATACGTATTAGCACAAAACTGACTCTATCTAAAGCCTACTATCATTTGAATTATATTTAAACGATCTCTCATTTACAATGTCGATGAAGAAAATTCACCACTTTGCGCGCGAGTAAGGATCGAGATACGACAGATGAGCGACTTTCGAGGTCTCTTCGGCGTGAGCGGCCAAATGCGCGGCCTTAGCGTGAGCCACTTCCGGCGTATCCACCACTCGTCCGTCATGGCCGAGCGGCGCCGGCGGTCCGTGATAAGCACCGTGATATCCGACGTAATTGTCGCCATTGCTCTCGTCCTCGGAATATCCGCCATGATGTGCCGCTTTGGCGGCCTCCGCAGCGTACGCTGCCAAATGCGCTTGCTTGGCGTGCGCGACTTCCGGCGTGTCGACCACTCGGCCGTCGTGCGCCAGCGGGGCTGGCGGTCCGTGATAATAATCGACTTGCGCCCCATATGTCTGATAAGGCGCGTACGAGGGCAAAGCCAGCGCCGACAACGAAAGGCACGATAAAACGATCTAGAAGGATATTG
>QVOB01016923.1:0-33412 GCA_014839585.1 Pseudomyrmex concolor | reverse complement strand
AACAGATGATGAGAGATATATTCCGCTTTATGCGTCGCGCGCCTGATTACTTCGAACGAGTGTTTTTTGCAGCTTTTAACGTTAGTACGCACACCGCGCGCAACACGTATCTCTTTCGTAATTAACTTAATTAAACGCGAGAAATATCCAAGCGAAAGTAATAGAAGAATAATGAATTATCGTCACGTCACAAATCGAGGTCAGTTTAATCACTTTGTCAAGAGATTTAATTACATTAATTTATTATTCTGTTATTTTTTGTGACCTCTTTGATTAGTCTTTGAATTTTTATTTTATCAGAATTTTCAAGCCACGTTCTGGTTCCGCGAAATGAAAACAAGCTTATTCGCCGCGTATTGAATCTTAATCGAATACGCGAGAAATATTTATTTCCCGCGGTTGATCTCATCGCGCTAAGCAAGTAACTAATGAGGGAATCATCGTTGCGAGAAAAAATAAGTTTGAGATTCTTCTGCAAATCCCGACTCGCGACTGAAAGTTTATAATTCGTTGTTAAAAAGTATAGCACGGCGCGATCCCCGGGGAAATCAGACGAAGCATCTATGGCGATATATACGTTGCCTTCGCAATCGCAAACGTCACATGAAACATAAACTCTATGCATCCGCGAACGGCACACCGATAGAGAATACTAATGATCAGACGGATTTCCCACGTGTCGCTTTCACCCTGAGCACATGTGCCACAAATATCTTTTCTTAGAAAATCTTTAACCACGTTTTTAATCGCTCTCATAAAAATGTGTATAGAAACGCGTTGCTGTATATCCCATTTTGTGTGCTGCAAAATCAATACAGGCTATAAGTAGCTCTTATAAATGAAACGCGATAATTGCGATCATTTCGTATCGTTTCGCTTTGTTTCCGGTTTTATTATGCATGCTTTATTCTCCCACTCAGACGAAATGCGATTATCCGTCTGTCGGTCGGTCGGTCGATCGCGGGCACTTCTCTCGGAAAGGATAAGTCACAAATCCGACCACGATAGATCCGACTATTTGAGCGCGCGTCGCGGAGTCGTCTGGGTGCCTCTAAAATGTCATCGAAAGGCATGTAACGTCGTTTATATAACTCGAACCCGCGCGTTCGGCGGGATAGAATTTAATAAAAACCCGCGAAGGCATCTTTACGCCCTCGTAACAAGCGCGCTCGTAAACCGAACGAAATGCCGAACTCTCTTCTATATAACCGATGCAATTCTTTTTCCCCGAAATCTGCATGCACGCAATCGAAGAAAGTGACGGGGGTGATTACGAACCTTGATTTAATTGATTTAATTGGATTCACAGGCCGAATGCCATTTTTGAATAGAGGAAGACGAGAAAAGCGCGTAATCCGATATAAAATATAATTCGTAGAAAGTTTTTTTTTAAAAAAAAGAGATTGTTTTACACACAAGATGCAAACCACACAATATAAATTTTTTAAAAACTTTTTTGAGAATTTAATTTATAATGTGCAATAATTTACAATTTAAAAATATTTTGCACGTACATCCAGCGCTTGGAGTACTAACTCTCACAAAAAGAAGAGTGTACGAGAGCTTTGATGAACGCGAAAAGGAGGTTTCCTACTATTTCGAAGATAAGACTCTTCGCGTTAAATCAAAACGAGTGTGCAAACATCAGAAAACTATATCCGACAATGTATGTTTGCACTGACATAAATCTCATCGTCTGAATATCAAGTGTGATATGTACACGTATATGTATATTGGCGTATATGTATAGATATGTATATTGGCAAGATCGCGTAGAGCAGGAATGGAATCTCCGGGGAATGCTAATAATATTTGCATTTTATGAGAATTCTGGCGTGTCCGGCACAAAAGTGTCGTCGATGTTTTCACGAGCATACGTATATCGACGTTGTATTTGAGATTTCAGAGACGTTGAACCAGAGACGTTGTATCTATACATATACGTGTACATACCTACGTCATATAGTGATGCAAATGATTTTTGCAAAATATTTTTCGCCAACTATTGGAATGCATATACTTTTTTTGCATCTGTGAACATTTAAATAAAATATATCAAGCGCTTGGTGTGGAAGAGTTAGCTATGAAGTTACAAAATTCTCGTGTTTTAATTAGTTATTAAAATATCACGTAAAGCACGATGTATATTTTCCTTTTCGCAATGAATTACGTATTTTTCTCCCGCGTAATCTATTGTTCTCTTCGTAACGCGAATTCCAATATTGCGGCGGCAACGTGATTCTACGAGCAAAAGGTTTTCCGGCGTGTACCGATAGTTGGCGCTAAAATTGAATTTATCGACGAACATTTTCGCTGTTTACACATGAAAACGATCTTTTATTCGCTCTTACGATAATTAAAGGTAAATTCTCGTGGTCGAGTCATGTGTTGGTACGCACGCGTGTGAGCGCGCTTGTACGCTCGGTTAGACGTTATGTAGCGACGTTGTTTGGAGAGCTTCTTACAAATTAGCCGTGAATATTCATGTGAGGGAAGGTAGGGTAAAACCACAGAGCACCCCGTACTACCTTCGTGAAAAACATTTCGAGGGGATATTTCCTTTTGAGGAAAAAATTTACGGCTAAAGGGGTGTTGTCGGGGTTTGCCGACAACTAGGTATACACTCCGTATTCGTACGTCGATCACGTAAATCAGTGTGAATAAACATATTTCTGTTCAAAAATAAAAATTAAAAATTTTTACTAACAAGACGACACAAAAATTTACAACGCAGTTGTGTATGTGTTCTTGTTTTATGTGTGCTACGTCGTTGTAATCGAAAAAACTCAATCAACGTTATATTGGAAACGTGGTTTACGGTATTATTGGTTACTTTGACGCAGATATAAGAACTTGAGTTCTTATAAACTTCTGAAGACTCTAGACAGGAAGGAGAGGTAAGAAGAATCAGGCCAACGAGCATACTAAAGTATTACTTACGAGAGGAATGTGGTTTTACGCATCGTACACTATCGCGGCTGACACAGAGAGGATACAGGGATGGGAATGGAATTTACTTGAATTTGCAAAAACTCACATCGCGAGGGCATAATACTAGCTTATTATCCTCGTAAAGCTGTCACGTTCTACTGCGTTACACTAGAAATCGGGACAGATTGTAGGTAGCACGTGGGGACCGGTTCCTTACATATAATTTTACGCCATGAGTGGCATGGGCAGGCGGTTGGTTGCTTTATTCAGTGGCTCAAGTTTTACGGCGCGTAGTAAAAAGATAACTTTAAAATTTTTTGATGAATTCCGTGAGAAAATTCACTGTTTATTATAATTATTCGATCCGCAATAAAAGCGGACAGTTTACATTTTCGTCCAGAGAATCCATATCGAAGCGGAATTTTCGAAATTACAAGAATTTGACTCAAAGAATTAATAGTGCGTATATATATTTTACCATCTACTTCTACAACGTAACACCGGTAAAATAACTTTTCGACCATTTACTCTGTGGAAGTTCGAACAACGCTCCAAATGAATAATTCAGATACTACGCGAACGTCAAATTGTGTGAATGTTAAAATAAACCGAGAAGCTTTAAATGAACTTGGAGATGCTAAAACTAAAGTTGTGTGTCATATCTTGTAATATAATTTTTATAACATAGTTTGATTCAATATAAACAAAAAAAGAGAGAATATAATGTGCGTGTACTTGAAAATTAACATTTAGCACTGATCTTGAAATATAATTTGATTTTTTCTATTGTTATCATATTATGATTTACTTGATGTAAAAATAATAAATATAATTACTCCAATATCACTGTGTGAAAGAACATGTATATTTTTTTTTCACGATCGATACTCTCACAAAAAATCTGTGAAAATAAAATGTATGCACAATTAAAGTAGCGTGAAAATAAGCGGCATTACCGTTAAAAATTCGGATTAACTGAAACGCGCTACTAACGCTCTATCGTTTATTACACTTCCAATTTATATACTGCAGAAGATAATTTGCGAAGTAACTCGAGCATAATACAAGATAATTTGGGCGTGGAACGCGATATTACATGCTCAAATTAAATACTCAAAAATAATCAAAAATATTTGATGGCAAAGTTTATCTTTATTCCGGTTTGATGAGATGATACAGCGGTTTTAGTAGTTTATTTCGCGTATTAAAACTCTCGTAAATAATGCACATTGTTATTTTATCGCGCATGAAAATCTCTCATTAGACTTGTATAAACTTCGAATAACGAGCAAAACATGTGTTTGTCGTATAATACGTTATAATACGTTATAAGATGCACGAAAATAATTTTCCAATAAAAGACGGCTCTTATTTGTTGTTGAACGTAATAAATATTACATAAGCGATAAAAGCAAGTATGAAACTACTGTAAAATTCATTATAAATGTTTGAACACTTGAGATAATTTTTAGTTTTGGATCTTGTTTGTATCTTATGTCTTATATTAATAACGATCGAGTTCAAAGGGAAAGCAAATTATATTTAATTGAGATTAAAACATAAAAAGTGGACTTATGCGGGAAAAGTTAGAGATAGAGAGAGAAAGAGAGAGAGAGAGAAAGAGAGGCGTTGGGTGCAGCGCGTCGTTTTTCATTTCGCCTATTGTTCGCCACACAATTCAGAAGCCTATTATGGTTGTTATTCTTTCGGTTCTCGACAGCTTCGCTCGCGGTGTATATGTGCCGCGACAGACAACCGTACTGACATTTGTGCACCGATACGTTATTGCGTTTCGTTGCGGTGCAACAAGCGGTGCAATATACTGTCCGATGTCGCTTCTCCCGGACCTGCAAATCTCGTGCCGAAATCTATTTGTGTTTATTTACGTTCTTCTTTTATTTTATGTGATTTTGACAGCGATTCCTTCTCATCCGTCAATACATACGTTGATGAGCTGCGCTCAATTAAAAATATAGTAAAAACACATCAATCAGATTTTTCATTCAAATAATACATATTTTTCTCATGGAAAACTTTTTCTCATGAAAATTCTCGTGATAATTATTCAGTGTTATAAAAAGATTACGTGTAATATATATATAAAAACATTTAAAAAATTTCAATACTATAAACTTTTTAACGATCGAATGATCATCAAAATTGAATAAAAACTTTTTAGGAAATCTTACTATTAAAATTACAATTAAAATATTCGCAAGAAGAAATATGACAAAAAACCTAAAGCGTATTTTATGCGATATTTAACATGTGAGCAGGCAAAATACGTATTATTTTAATGTAAACTCCGCTAATTTTAGTTTAAGAGAATAAGAAACGGATCATTAAAAATGTTTTCATAATTTTTGTAAGAGAGTAAAAAAAGTTAAAACCGCGTGAGAAAGAGAGAGAAAGGAAGAGAGAGAAAAAAAGAGAGAAGAGAGGATTTTGCACGATCTCCGTAACTGTTCTCCCGATTTCACTTCTCATCCTTCGCATTCTACTCGTCGTCGATTCAACTGGATATTTCGTACACTCAGCCCATCGGCTATACGACAAGCATGTTGTATCGGTGTATAAGCGTTCCTCCATGGTATACGAGGGGTAACTCGGAATGGGTGAGATTTACGAGCTATGTGGGATTCGATGTGCGCACACACACATACACGCACACGTATGTGCATATGTATACGCACACGGAACTCACGGTACGACGACACGCGACTGTGGGCACTCACGCTTTTTCTATAGTTCGGTGATTAAACAGTTTAATATCACAAATACCGACCGTGTGGACAATGCCACGTGGTGTGAGGCGCCGCGTATAGCAACCACCGCAGACAGGGTGGTCCTTTATTGTCCTGATTCGTACGCTGTTGTTCCATCACTTAGCGTCGTGAAACTTTTAGATTTGAAGACGATTTTTTTTCTGATACTTTGAAGTATTTATATTTTTTTATGTAACTTTTTAATTTTATATATTTTATATATTATTCCTTGCCCTTTAAAGAAAAGAGAATTTTTGTCGCGCGCGCAAAAAATCGAGAGTATATAAATTTCTCCGCAAGAAAAAATGTGATAGTAAACCACCAACTGCCAAACACGTATGTACATACATAATATGACCATATTGTCGTAAAATAAGTAACACAAGCAGTTTCGTGACGCCGCGCGTAAAATTAAGTCGCGACAAGTTTCATGAATTATTGTCGCTCGAGAGCATAGTAAACCAAAAAGAAATTTTATTATAGTATTTTGAACTTGATTTGTTTTTATAAAAAAAAAAAGTAAATATATCTTGATAAAATTTTTCAAAATTTTCAGCAAGTTTATTCGCTTATCTTCTTATGACAGATACATTTAATATTAAAAAGTTTAACATTAAAAAGTTTTTTCCAATTTTGTTTTTCTCGATAAAACTAATGTTATCGCAGATTTATCGCGAAACTGTTATTTCTGTGATTTAACGAATGTAATAGATGCGAAAGGTTAAACATAACGGAGAAACGATTTACGTAACAAGAACTATCTGTGAACATTCCTGACATTCCATCGGATAATTTTAAGGAGCTGGATTGCCGTGATCGCGACACAAGTTTGCTTCGAATTAAGGTGACTGCGATACGCGAGTGATTACTGAACGAGAACGAGGAGAAAAAGAGAAGCAAGAGGTAGAAGAAAGAAAGAGAGAGAGAGAGAGAGAAAGAGAGATGAAAGCGGTGACCACCTCCAATCAGGCACTATTGCCGGCGAATCGATTTTCGTAATGAATTGTGGCTCGGTAACTCCCACCAGTCGAACCAAAAACCTAAAACCTAAAACACGATCGCCTCTAGTCCGCGATTAAAGCCGTAATACCTTGACGTCGAAATGTTTTTTCAGCGAGGAATTCTCGCTCCGTCCGAGATTTTCGAAAGTGTGTTTCCAGTGGTGCACCGAAAATTGGACCGTGTAAAAGCTCAGTTATCAACGCGACAACGCATTGTTTTTATCAACTATAAAAAAAGGTGTTTCTAAAAAAACCTAAAACTCTGAATTTTTCAAGATTAATGTAATTTTGCACGTGTGTATGTGTGTATATGACGGAGAGAACCGACGCGTTTGATTTATTCATAAATAAAAGTGTGCGAACTGAATTTTATTTTTATATCAAATGTATATACATATACGTTCGAACGCATACATTTTTACTCGCACGGAAAAAAATTTTATTGTTCTCAACAAAGTTTAATTAAAATATATATAAAAACAATATCGAGATTTTTCTCTCTTTCTCGAGAAAAGTTTTTGCCGCAATTTTATATATAAAAAAAAAATATCGCACTTTTTTGTGTGCTTCTGTATATTTTTCTATTTTACTCGCGAAGTCTATTTGTCAAGTAGTTTATTTGATTGAGCTTAACTGGCCCGATGATGCGCCCAGATGGCTGAAAATACAGTGGTGTTCTTTACGCAAGGCGATGAGTCATGCGTCAAACGCGAACCCTCCTGAGCGGAATTCCTAAAATATGCGAAATATTCGTGGAACGGCACGTTTATAATGTGTTCCGCCAGCCAGCTCGGCGAGTTTTCGCATCGTGATTTAAGTGCGATTTTCTTGGAAAAATCTTGCTCGACGAACAATGCTAAAATCTTTTTTTCCAACAAAATATGTGTACACATATAGTCGTCAAAAATTCTTTTACTCTTTTTAATTGATCGCATCCGATTTTATGAATTGTTGAAAAACAATTGCTGACGTCTTATATTGTGATATTCGAATAAAGACGAAACGTATTAGATTATTTTTTTTTGGTCAATGATATAAACTTAAGATAAAACATAAAAACTTGCGGTAGAATAATCTCATTACATCTGGAAGAGATTAGAAGAACCAATTTTGTAGATTCTATCTCTTTCTTTGCGCTTTTTATAATTACGTTTATTATCTGATCTGTTCCGTGCCGCGTACGCGGTATGAGTCGTATGAAACAATTGGATTGGTGTTCTCTAAATCAGCATTCGTATGCATGTAGTACGCGGGCAGATTTTGACCCAAGTTCGGCCTCTGGTCGATTGTCGCTCGCGGTCTATCAGGGTGCGATGGAGCACACGTTCCGAATGATGGCACGAAAGGGCGAAAGCACACGTGAAACAGAAGAGTAAAGCGGCGGCGCGCGGTAGCGAGAGTGCGAGTTGCGAGAAGCCGAGCGAGAGTGCGGGCGCTCTGTGTGACCACTAGATTAGTTTTGTTCGAGGCAATTTGAATTTAGATTAGTTGTCGCAAATTGCCGCGGCCGATCGCCACGCGCGACTATAACGCGCTCCCTGTCGCCGTTATATTTCTCTGGAGCGCTCATTTCTGCGTGTCGACGCATATATGTATTCGTGTCGTTCGTTCTATTATCGCGCAACTCAAAGTCGAGAGAACTGTAATGACTGTTTGTGTGTAAGTCAGGCGGAAGTCAATTTGATTTCTTGTAAAAAAGATAGAAAAACCGGTGGGAATAGAACGTACATATATTTAATATATTGGTGCGTATATTTTTGTCACACATTTGTGATTCGTGTAATTAATCATTTTTTAAATAGATCGTGCATCACGACCCATTTTTTATTTATTATTGTTAAATCGCTTATGCAACTGAACTGTATCGCGCGAAATGTTGAAAGTAACACACGTCACATATAAAAGTGCAAACTATGATATTATTTCGCGCAAAAAAAGTCATTTTTTGCAATATATTGTGGGGTCAATTTCACGGAGATCGAAAAAGTCTCTTTTCAACGGTAAATATGTATTTTACGCACATATTTTCGGATGTATATCCGCTATTATTATACCGTTATGTTATACTTGGGTAAACAGCAAAGATTGCAATCGTCAGTTGTTCTGTTATCGACGTTTACATTTGCGAAAGAAATATCTTAACGTTTTCCCGACGAAAAACGGGCATCCAAGCGGATTTACTTCGTCGATATTATTTACCGAGGCACTGCGATAATAGATTGCGAACTAAGATACTTCTAATATCGAAATAATGACAATACGTAATGACACGGTACACGTTTCTATCTATACGACAGATCTATCATAAGATGATCTACCGAGCGTGCGCGCGTTATTAAAGAAAAAAAGCCTTTGTATATATAAAGATATGTACTAATTTTGCTATAAAAAACTTTTACACATATATGAAGTTTTTATAAAAAAAACTTCTATATATGTGTATATATGAAGCTTTTTATATGTATAAAGTTTTTTTTATTAATATCGAAATAGTTTGATAAAGTTGATTTCGATTCGCGACAGCGCGTCGAGTGAATATAGCATTGCATAGTGCACAATTAATCATGGAAACTGTCATTTTATGTAATAGTCGACGCGGCGGTATAGTAACGATTAGATTATCGTCCGGTCGATCGGTCGCTATCATTAAACACGTTCCATCTTCGTTTATCGAAAAGTGATAGACACCGTGTGTCCCGGCTATTTTGCTCTTTACGCCTGAAATAATGGCAGGTATCAGCTCCAAGTGTTGTATTGCTTTCCGAATTTTCGTGATTTGGCTCGCGGGCCCCCGACTCGTTTGTATCGACGATGTGCGCGCGGTTAACCGCGCTCGGTATTTTCCGCAATTGGGTGATATTGGACGGATAGATGGACATACTACTGGACGCTCGAGCGGGGGAAAAAATGTATAGCTCAAACTTCGTCGGTGGTGGTGATGGCGACGTCGAGAGAGAGGGAAAAACGTGAACCGCGACGCGTCATTTTCATGGAATATTTGCGCCACTCGTCTAGATACAATTTCGAATAATCGCTGAAAACTGTCGCGCAATATTCCATGTTCAGAACGTTTTATTTCGTATTTTCTGTCGCAGCTGAGCGCTCGTCGGACACTTTATTTGTAACATTTTGCTACAATCCGTGCGATCCGGCTAATTATTCAAACTGTCTCTATATCGACGCTCGTTCATTTGGCTTATATTATAAAAATGCTGTTTTTTACATGATTATCTAGTTAGCTTCATACTGATTTTGCAGGTTAATATTTCGCAGTTTTTGAGAGTTTTTTTATAAGCTTTTCAATTTTGTATTTTATAGTCATTGGATTTTTTTTTTTTGTAATTACGAATTAATTTGTAATTACGAATTTATTCCACGCTCAAGTGTATCGGAACTTTCATCGTTGTTACGACGCGGATGTACAAAAGTAGCCGCAAAATTATTCAACAGTAAAGAACAGAGTTGAAAGGTAAATCAGCTATTTTACATGCGCACATCACGTGTGTGCATGTGTGTGTAGTCCGATCGTAGATTCAGATCAATGTCGAGTCTCTAAAGCGTCAGAATATTCGGGAAAATTAAATTTTATCATATATACACACAGTAATTCCTCTCATACATATATATATTTACATGTACATTTTATTGAATCTTAGATTATTATTACTGAATTAAAAAAAGAGATAATATTCTCGATATTTAAAATATATATGCAAAAGAGATTTTGGAAAATCAATAGAAATAAGAAATCTTTTGTTCTCTGCTCTTCCTAGGGAGAATTGACTCAACTTCTGTACGTTCCCCTTCTATGTATGTATTTCGCGAAATGCTTTGTATGAGAATTCGCCTCACGTTGCGCCTTCGCTCCACGGATAAGTGTTGCGCAGAACTTAAATTCGATGTAGTGAAAAGACGAAGCAAACAGAAGAAGAACTCGTGATCAAATTGAATACACGAACTTCTTAAACGTGTTATGAAGAGAAACACCATGATATAAACAAATTGTTTAGATAATTAATCCTTCGTAGCTCGAGATCTGATGTATATTTGTTTTTCGTAAGTTATAACCAAAAATACGTTTAAATAATAATAAATAAAAAAATATATATATTTGAGAAATTTAAAAAAATATATTTTCTTACGATTAGTACGTTATATTTGTGTAACGTAAAGCGACTGTTCAGTAGAATACGAGTGATTACAGAAGTGATTCTCAATCCTCCGTGAGTTAAACATTGAAACAGATTTGAAGATAGTAAATACGGTTGGAAGATGGTAAATAACTTAGTGTGTACAGGTATATTTTTTGTCGGAGATTGACGCTAAATCGATATTGAAAGTAAGAAATAAAATAAAGACAAATGAAGTGTAGATTTATATTTTTGGTGCGAAGAAATTGTCAGACAGTTTATGAATCTTGAATATTATCACTTAGAGAGTTTTTCACTTGATCCGACTGAAGATGAGACACGTGTTCAGGAATACGCAACGATATATATATATATATATGTATATGAGACATTCGTTTTCTCGAGTAGCTTTTAAAACTGATTCATTCTGGATCACCCCTCCTTTTGACGTCTTTTCCTGACTATATTTCCGTCTCTGCCACCGAAAGAATCCTCCACCGTCATCCTCCACGCGTGCCGCGGGCGGGAATCTTTTTTCTTTCATATGGTGCGTGGTCGGAATTTATGCGAGCAGCATGCACCGGGATCCGAGAACGTCCGTCGTACCGACAGAAATGAATAGAGCGACTGGCTGCCGGGTACTTTACAAATATGTGACCAGAAAACACGCCGAGGACTCACGAGTCTTCTTCATTCTGCTTATATGTGTGTATCGCGTTCCTTTTTCCGATCGTCTTCTGCGAGATTTTTACAGCGCGCGTTTTCCGATGTGCAATTGACGATATATTTAAAATTGAAAGTAAGAAACGCGTATATGAGCGAGATTTAACGTCGTAACTCCATTTGTCTAATTTTTTTTTATCCGTCACTTTTTTCACAAGCTTGTCAATTACTAATTTCAACGTGGAAAAAAAGTTCGTTATTCCCTCGACGTAATATTTTTAAATGTTACAAAGTGATTTTTCACCGAGCAGAGAAGAGGATAATGTATTATCAATAATATATGAAAATCCTGTGCTGATAAATTTTGTAGCGTGTCGGATTCGCGGAATTGTACTTTTTCACGAATATGTCGTGTATAAATCAGCACGCGCCGTAAAGATGGTGGGCGCGCGCGGTCGTAAAATTCTCAACAGGCAGTTACGGGCGATACGCGAAACAGAAAGCGGAGAAACATTGTCTTCGCGCGTGTGTATCGTTGTTCAAGGCAATGGCCATGAACATGACTTAGTTAGTACAGGTTTGTCGGATGTAAAGCCCATTGAAAGAATGCTTATAACATTTCGAAATCTCGGCGAAGAAACTGCGTATGCGCGCGTGCGAAAAGCTGAGGCGTGTTACACCTCGCGAGAAAAAATTCACAAATCGCGATCGCGCGTTTCTGATTTTATTTTCAATAGTTGCGCAGTTTCGGCTCAAATGTGTGCTCGAAATTTTGCGAGACACATTGAGGGAATGTATCGTTCGCATAGGTTGCGAGAAATAATAACCTTCGCGGCTATAAAGCCGCACAGGAAATTAAAATCGGTTAACTGCTGCGAGGGAACATACACGAGAGCGCGTGGCGCAGGCAACCTCGTCGCTATTAAATGTGTACGACGGATTGACACAGTGCAACATCGTGTGTTAAGTCACTACTGTTCCCGACAACTTTACGTTGTACCACGTTTTCTGACGACTATGCTGCGTTATAGAAAAAATAATCGAAAAGATTAAAAACGAGAGATTGAGAGAACACACAAAACTTGCGCGTATCCATATTTGCATATATGTGATCCTAAACTCGTAAACAAATAATTGCATTGTATTCGCTATATCTCGCAAAAGCGTGGAAAAGCGCAAATGCACGATAAATTTGCATAAATGCATCTGTCAATTCGCAATAAAAAAAAAAAAAACGTACGGATTTATCACGCTGATACACTACTGATTTCTTGAATTTTACACTCTATTTGTAAATTTCAAATATTGTTTTCAAGCAAATTTTTATTAGGCGAGAATTTGACAATGTTATAAAAAATTGAACACTTGATCTTCAAAATTATAAGTATTTTAACGTAATCGTTATTAACACATCGGCCATGTATCTGTGTTACGTTAGATTTGGGATGGAAAGGATAGGAAACGAGGTCCGTCACGCGACGTGCGCGAAACAAAAGGTGAAAATCGCGTTTGAAAATGTCGGAGAAAGGAAGACGAACCTTTATGGCGAAAGTACGAAGGTGACAGGCAAAAGGCGAGTTGCATGGTACGTAAATCCGATATTCTCACTCCCGCGTCTTACCTTACTCTCTTCGCGGGAGCGCTGAATATCCGTCACACGATACGTGAGTCTCGAGAGGATTTACTTTACTGCAGATTGATGCATGAAAGAATATTATTTTACCGTCGTTGAAAGCAATGACGAAATACACCTGTGAGTGACAGAGCGATCGGAAGACTGTTTAGCGTTAAAACGATGTGATCTCTTTCTCTCTCTCTTTCTCTCTCCGCAAAATGTTGCAAGACGTATAGTTTGGTAAACGGATTCAATTTTTCTAGAATTTTTCGAAATTTATCGTTTATTTGCGCGACATTTCTCTCGTGTACGTACATTGTAATATTTCTGAGGATTATATGTCAGGTCGCTTTTGAGAACGATGCAGCATTTTCTCCAAAATTTTCCCATTTCACATCCATTCAATTATACTTTTGCCGTAGAAACGGAACATTCCCACATCGTTCGACCGTTTAACCGAAGTATGTACCAAGTTACGATGCCCGGCAGTTCATTTAGATAAGATCTCCGTCTTTTGCCGTTCAACTGCCAGAGTTCTCTCGGTGGATAGTCGCAGTCCCAGATTCTATCACTGAAGAAACAAATCCAATATTTCTTCTCGGACATCTTGAGAATGTCTTTTTATATCTGCGGGAAAGAGTTTTTTTTTTAGAACAATTGTGGCATGTATCTAATAAATATATCTCGAGATATATTTATTACAGCACGAGTGTTTCTTATTGCTTTTTTTTTAGAAATAATTTTATTTCATGTACCAATCTGATGCTGGTAGTGTTTTTTTTTTGTGGCGACAGTTAGATCTGCACAGTCTTCTTTTCTCTCTTTCTCTCAAGTTTTATTGCATTACTTTAAAATAAAATTTCCAGATAAAATTCTCTGACTTCTCACACCATCTAACCTGCGTGCGAGAACGCGAGAATTTTTTAGCGTGGACTCTTCATAAGAAAAATTCCTGGCGATACCGCGATACGACTCGCTCCTTTTTTCTCTTTACACACACGAATAACACGTGCCCGCTGCTGCTTTTCCGCCGTCGTTTGCAAGTTTCCGAGTTGGTCCACCACTGCGTAGCGCCTGGCGCCGCCGCGCTGCTCGTCCTCCACCGTTCCTGTGCAGAGAATGTAACGAGCATGCGGAGGGGGGGGGAGAAGTTCACGATTGTAAAAAGCTATACGACGCAAGGGGTGTAAGTTGGTTCTCTCATTTGAATACTTAGATTGGAAGGGTCGCGGAGGGGCTTCGGGATCGGAGTAAAGAGTGAGAACGAGGAGATGGTATCCGGAGCGGAGGCGGGGAAAGCCTAGGGGCCGCTTAATCGCGTTTTCCGAGAAATTTATGAGATCTGAGCCGATAAGGTAGGGAATAAGAGCAAGTCTGAGAGACCTCGAAGAGAAAAAAAAGGAGTTGAGAAAGGAAGGGGAAGAGAGAAATAAACGGGGCTCGCAAGAAGGAGGGAAACTGGAATCGCGGTTCAAATATAACAATTCAGTTTAATGCTAAAAACCGTCTGTGATTTCCGAAAAAGACAACGATCTTCCATGAGAATCGATTTAGAATGTGTACTTAAGCGACATGTGTGGAGAATTACACGACTCTCAGTAAACTAATTTTGATAAATTCTTATTGAATGATTTTTCTCTCGAGTTTTAATTATTAATTACTTAAAACGCATGTAACACACACATATATATGTATGTGTGTGTGTTTAAATTACCATATTACTATAAATTTATATTCTTATTTTTTTTATCAAAAATGAGTTTGATAAAACAAATCTATATCCTATTGTTCTTTTCAATTGAAGCCGAACAAAAAGAGTATTCTCGACTTATTTCTTTTCGTGTGCACGAAAAATTACGTGTGTTCATTGAAACCTTAGAAGTTTACGTTATATTAAGTGTTAAATTGAGCTTAACTTGTTGGATATGCGACTAAATGACGTTGCGAAATAAGAGAGTAAATATGTCGTCGTAAATATATTCTTGTCGCAAAAACACGTATTCCTTTTATTTTTGCGTGGACGTTTTTCTTTTTCCAAGAATATGCGAAATAACAGATGCACGTCATTATTTTCCTATTTATTTCGGCAATATTTAGTCATTTAATAGTACATTTAGTAGAAGTGTCTCGCATTTTTATTTACTGCGCGCTAAACACTTGATGCGTATACGTCAGCGCGCTAAATCTGATATATATTTTATGTAAAAGTAATCTCTCTGTGTCTCGATATAACACGTTGATCCTTCATGTCTCACCGTAACGTGTGTGCAAAAATTGAAACGAAAATTTGATTTATCTTGGTCTTTGTAATCCTTTTCGCTCGGCGAAAATCAAAGTATAGAAAAATGTACAGAGAGAGAGAAAAGATGTGTGCAACACATGAGAGGAGAGAGTGCGAAATACGACGAGTATCGCGCGTCACGATGAAAAACCGCGGCGCAATAAAAAACGAGAAACATTTGTCCTATCCTCGCGTTTTTACGTTGATCAATGTGATCGCGGAACGGAAGATAATCCGCATTAATAGGGGGTAACGAAGCGGAGCTCGGGGTTGGAGGCTTTTTTGCAGCACGGCGTGGCGCGAGATAATTGCGATCGCGCGGTCATCGTCTAGCGCGCGGCGCTAATCTAGGATATTTCTCTATTAAGACCACTTAATCTTTGTAGCCGATGATGTCGGGCGCGAAAAGAAAAGGTTTATCTGCCCTCGTTCTTGTTTTTCCATCATCAGTCTACCACCATGGACGAAGAAGTGATATCGATAGATAGGTGTGAGCCCCGGCATTGGGTTTTTTCGCTTTTCGTAAAGGAAAAATCGAGAGGCTGCGGCGCGGTAAGGCGGCTGATAAGGACGACTCATTGGTCCTGGGATAGACAGACTGCTGTCATTTGTCAGACCATCTCTTCTACGCTGGAAACGATGTGTACCGTTAAACTCCGCTGTTTCCGATTCGATTGATCGATGATATATCAGCAGTTTTGCGCTTTCCTTTCTTGTACGTGTTCGCTTTATAATAACATTCGGAAGAGCGATTGTCGTCGCTTGACAATTCGAATTCCGGATTATCAAAGATCCGAATATTTTCAAATTCTGATATATTTGTAATTATTTGGTCTATAACAAGAAGGCGTTAGTTTGCACGCGGACAATCGCGGATTTTTGACGTGGCATCTGTGTTCTTCGGGAACACTTGTGACAAAGAAATCTATTACTCGAGAGAAAAGCCAGTCAGAATTTATTGATGGATCGCATCTCGTTCCGCGTGCGTCAAGATGACATTAGCATTGAAAAATCTGATCGTCGACGAAAATCTCGGATCTCGCACGTGCGCAATTCACACGCCAAGAGAGTGCATTCCACGGGCGTGGTTTTTCTCGAGAGTCAAGTCGAAAAAAGAACGGAAGAATGGAGAGGAAAAAAAAGACGAAGAAGCGGGAAAAAAAAGCGCGCGACGCGCGCGCGGGTGAAACGCATCGACAGGAAATACTTCCGTGGAATCAAGATAAACTCTGTTTCTCCGGGAATGTCTGCGGACGGTGATATGTATATAAATTGTATATACGGTCGATGCGTAGATGTCCTCGTGTGTGAGTTGCGCACGTGTGCGCTCTCGACCGTCTTATCTCGGATTTCGTTCGGACTTTACAGCCCCACGTAGAGGTCCTCCGCAGAAGAGGGGAAACAGTTCTTTTTCTGGTTGCGGAATCGGCCGCGGGAACCCCATGCATTTCTGATGAACGTTCAAGACCCGTGCAACTCCGACGACGACTCTTTCTTACATCGCGCGCCGTACGGAATCGAGACGATTGTGATCTCGATTTAATGAAAATCCTACTATCTGAAAACAATTCGATCCCCCGCGCCACGTAACGCTGATTTTCTTCGCGAGGTTGCAATTCTCGCGATTTCATCTTCGCGAGAGCGCATTCACTTGATAATGATAATACCTCGCGATATATCTTTAATCGCTTTTCGAAAATGAACTTTTGTCTTTGAAATTTAATGTGTCAACAACGGATTTTCTATTTTCAGATCGTCTGATCATCTCTAAAAATGAATTTCCTTTATCGATAATATCTTCGTGAATCGACTCACAAAAGTGCGCAATTTGTCTTCAAATACAACTGCGTGTAAATGATAAAAAAAAAAGGCATGCGCGGGTAACGCATTTTTTTTATCATTGACGAGGTGAGCAAAGTTTTCGGTGGTTTTGCATGTAGCGACGTAAACACGAAACACTGCGCGAGGATCATTCTCCGTACGAAATTATCGTATCGTTTTTCGCGTTTATAACGGCAATATTTTCACGACGGTATGCTTCTACGGTTGCGGCAAGCTATGCCGGGTGCTTTTTCGCGAACAACGCGATATTACATGAAGCGGAAAATTGACATAAACTGTTGTTCCTGGCACTTCTTCACGAGAGAAGACCCCCCTTTGCTCAAAGCAAAGTCGTTGTGTAAGTTGTAGTGTAAGACAGGAGACCTTTCACGAGAACACTCTCTCGGGATAAGTGCTGTCTTTAAGATTTACTCGGTCCATTGCTCGCACTTAGCTAGATATTATCCGAATTGTATAAACCGCTGATTTTCGTAACATCGATTTTATCAACGGGAATAGAGACAATTCCAGTGAAGGGATTTGCCACAAAGAAACACATCTCTCTTTTTTTTATCTCTCTTCGCATTACCGCACATATTTCCAGTATTTTACCGAGATAGAAAAAGATAAAAAAAAAAAAAAGAAATCCACGTCAAAGAGATTCTAACGTTAGGTTAGGTTACGTAATTAATAGATCAAAGCAATCGGCACACACCGAATTTCTTAGAATTCGCGCGGCGATGCTGAACGTGGCAACACACGTGACTGGAGACTTGTCGCAGATATTAATTAAAATTCGCGCGGGCACTCGACCCGTAATGAAGAGATCTCCCGCTCTTTAATCACCTCCGCGTCACATGAAAACCATCTGGCGACATTTGTGGGCGCGTGCACGTGTATGTGTGTGTATGTATATGGGCGCGCGCGTATAAGCACGCTTTTGTACAACACCGTAAGTTTCTCTCTCGCGTGTTCGTTGACCGAGCCGCGAGACTCCGTTTCATTACACCGAGGATCAAGTTTCCACAAATAATACGGAAGTTACCGATCTCTCAGTTCGAGTCTCTTAATCTACATATTCCTTACGTTTTGAGGGAAGCGTTTCATCGCAATTAGCTCGTATTTGTTTTCATTCGTTACCGCGCTGAGTTCATTCAAATGACGAGACATCAGCATCGTCAGAAAAACTTTTCACGTACTTTCTTACGCGTTTTGCTCTATTATTTTGTCGCTATAAGGTAGACATCTTCTAATTTTAAAGATTTCTCGTTTCCCCGTCGGGGAGAGAAGGGAGCTCCTATTCTGTGTGTGCAATTGCAGACGACGCGCGGGTAGAAAGACACGACGAGTTTGAAATGTGAAGTCTGTAGCAATGGAACTGTCCGACCACACGTACGCTGCCACGGTTGGGCGCTGCTTTGATCTCATAGATAGCAAAGTGGAGCCCAAAGAGAATTTTCTAGCACCTTAGTTACTTCGCAAGCGAGAGTCACTTGGACTGATTTAACTTTGAAACTTATCCGACGTGTATATACGCATAATCGCCAGTTGCGTCACTCACGTTAGATTTCTTTCGGACAATATGCGTTTATGTGAAAAACGATTCATTAAATTGATGACAGACTACTCGCAGCGGATTGCGTATTCTCTTTGCTTCTTTTATTTGCATTACAATACAAGAGTATTGTATATATTCTATATATATATAATATATATATGAGAAATATTACCACTAGAATTATATATAACTGTGAACGAGTAACAAAGATGAAATTTATTATTGCGCCACCAACTTCTCTACTATTTTAATTTATTGTAGCAAAATTGTACGAAATAAATGGATACGAAGCGACATCCTGTGGCAAATAGATTTTCGCGAGACATGCGCCCATTACGAATTCGTGTCCTGCACTTTCGCGCGAACGCGAGCGAGCCTCACGCATGAAATAACATTACGCTCGAAAGAAATGCAATCGCGAGCGTCGGAACAGATGGGAGAGAGCGATCTCCATAAGCATCTAGAAATCCTCTCGTAGATTCGATCAGCGCACACGCGAAGAACCTTCCACCGCCGGTCCTCTCTTTCTCTCAATACGGTGGCGTGTGGTCGGGGATACCCGCGGGTAGAGACGGTAGAGACTTGAAAAATTGCATTTTGTATTCAATAACTAAGCTGTCACGTCGACTGGTGAGCTTCTATAACTCAAAGCGCATCCACGCAGCCACGCGTATCCGCCACCACCGCCGCCCCCTTAGATCGATCGATCCCCCTTTCCCATGAAGTAAGCAACGTGCGCGGGAGAAGAAGGCGGATGCTCCCTCACATTCGTGGAAACTCACTGACGTTGTGATTTCAAAAAATTTCGCTGTCGAACTTTATATCGAATTTTGTCGATCGAGTTCGCCCCCTGTCTTCCAAACACGACGACATCTGACAGATCCCGAAACTGTCTCATATTCGTCAAACGAATTCGACAATAAGATTCCGCTGCCACACATTGCACACGTTGTAACACTATGTGTTTCGTTTCATAATCGATATAATTAACGTTTGACGTGTACAGCAATGTGAGGCACAGTAGATATCGAGGATATATATACGTATATATATAGAATGCAATTATTATTTTTTATGACAGTTTATTGTAATTAAATATGCACAGTGTTTGGATAATTATTATGTGCATAGAAATGGTATGATAATGTGTGAAATGTGATATACATGTGTGTATACATAGTATATATGTATAAATTTTTTTCAATACTGATACGCTAAATCACTACTGACGTTTTATCATAATTTTCTTGTTTCAGTTATGCCTGATCCTGAATTCATCGACGAAATAGGAAATATCACAGTACCAGCAGGACGAAATGTCAAGTTGGCGTGCAGCGTCAACAATCTCGGATCATTTAAGGTATGTTCACTAATGACCAACTACCTGTTTTGTCATACACACATTGTTACGTTACAAAACTGTAAAATATTATGAATTTTCCAGTTTTAAAAGACATTCGTTGCTTTTTTACCACTTTAATTATAATTCTATATCTCTCGCTGTACATGTATATATTACATTAGTCGAAGCAGCGAGATAAAGAGTATTTTATTAGACATTTTTACGAAGAGTTAATAAATCAAGAATATGTGCGCGTGTAGCGCAAACTGTCTTAATATCGAAAATATTAAAGATTTAATTAGGTTTTATTAACGCAGATATATTGCAATAGTTTCTGAGAAATATTAAACATAAATATATATATATTTATAAATATACTTATAAAAAAAAATATACATATAATATTTCCTCTTGAGTCGATTTTTAATTAAAATTTAAAAACTGAGACGATACTTCGTTTACTCATCGTTTTAAGATATTCTAAACTCAATTTTCGCTGGAAAACTACGTGAAGAAAATTATGAGTACGTGATATCGTCGAATCACGTGGTCGCAGCTATGATACCGGAAATACTTTGATAAATGTCATTTCATCAATAAAAGACCTCATTAAATTCGAAGCGTGGAACGGTAAAGAAAAATCGAAGGCAAAGAGGAATACATATCTTCGGGAGGTCTTGAATAATTTTCTCATCTGATGCACTTTCGTCTCACTCAGCTGCTATCGTATACGGAATAAATTAATGATACTATGCATGTGTATATACGTATATATATTGCGCATCATATCTAATACATTTTCTTGTCTTAATGAATAGATCGAATAAGTCATTATCAGTAGTTCATCCAATTATCGATTTATTAAAAGACATTTTAATTCATGTATAACACATTTTCTCCTTTCTCTCTCTTCACAATTTCTGACAATTATATACTAATTTTTTAAATCCGTCGTGAAAACAAAATATACAAAAGAACGAACGAATGTCACGTCGTTAACCAACTCAGAAATTCAATCATTACAACGTCATTTGCATTCGCGAGCGAACCAGAAACACACTCGCAACGCTACAACGAACGAAAGCTAGAGAACGAGAGACGGAAGTTGGAAGTTCGACGGCTACCTGAAATTTTACATCCGGAAAGAGAGGGGGGAAGTAAGATTGAATTGGCACTTTCTGGATCTGCGCCAGTTCGTCCTACACTATATGTCGCGCCACTCGAATAGTCGTCATCTCGTTTTCCGCGACTCAAATTGAAGAATTCGATCGTTCCGGCCGAGGCGCACTCGATGCGCTTCGGATGCGTCTGGTGCCTCTCTTATTTATGTCGAGTTTTTCAAGTCACTCATTTCTCAACGTAATTCTTAACAAATTTTACATAAGTTTTGATACAGAGAATATACTTACACGTATGTTAAAAATTACTTTTTATTTGTTTGAAGAAAAAATATCTGATTAAAAACGGACGTTTTAAGGATATTTTTTATGTTCCTCTAAATATTTGAATCAAATTAAATCGCGACTTTTGTGTCTGTTACAAAGAGTTTTCGCATTGCGAAACACGCCAAAAATCGAACCGGACAATACTTTGTCGGTCGTCTTGTACAGAGTGATTTTATATTGTGGTCTGAGTACGCGAGCAACGGCTTGCCTCTCACCACTATACCTTCTCCTTACGATCCTTATACTGCCCCTTAGTGCCCTTTAGTGTCCCATGGAAAGGCCACCGGGGATCGCAACCGCTAAACACGCACTTAAACTACCCTTCGTGCTTTCTCACCGAGATCAGCGTTATTACCCCACGATCATTCTATTCGCCACTTACCGCATCCACGGGGTTTACACGAGTATCGAATTGCAAGTAATTGCGGCATTGCTACTAATAGTAATCAGAATATTATTTTTGCAAACGCATTTACTTTTCGATTGATTGGGACGAGTGATTCGATTGATTATGTATTATATACAGTGACACACACGCGCAGTTTTACACAGATATTACAGCAATCGCAAAAAAACAATCGATCAAACAGACGGTAAAAACGAGAGAGAGAGAGAGAGAGACACGAAAAGAGAAATTCAGTAGCGGGATGTAATACACAAAGAAAGGAATTTAATTTTACATTAATTCTGCAAATTTTTCGTGAGATGAATAAAAGTTCTAATTTCATTCTAAATACGTGTACCGCGTGTAAATCGCAAAGATTTTTTTTTTTTTTTTTTTATCTCTGGATAGCGCGGGATGCAGAACAAGGTGGATATTTTATATCACTTTGAACTTCGTTTGATATAATTTTGCATTCATTGCCGGGGAATCCGAATTATTTCGCAATCTCTCTGAAGTTGCGCTTGACGTCGTTAACGGGTACATTTACGCGCGAAAAAATTTTATCGCGTTTAACGTATTTCTACATTTTTCTGGTCTTCTGGATTGCCCCATCGAGGCGAATTCTAGCGTATTATCGAAGAAAAAACTTTGCGATATTTAATTCTCATCGATGCTCTGCAACAAGATTTTTTTTTTATAACTCCTTTTTGCTCGATGTAGAGATCAATCATTTCGTTCTTGCGAATGAAGATACAGTGCGACCAAGAACAATCTCTTTTGTTCTTTCTCTACCTTATTCGCCGCCAAGTCAAGATATTAAAATTCCGACCTTTTTCTCGTCTCACGTCATGCGTGTCGACATTGTATATACATATATATACACACACATATCACTTTTCATATCTTTTAGACAAAACTGTATGTAATATAAAAAAAATTTAACACTGTTTTTATATACAAGCCTATTTATTTGCTTTATTATTTTCTTCTTGTGTATTATAATTAAAAAAAATTTTTTTGTAAATTTTACAACACAAGGAAAACATTTGTAAAATGATGACTGAAAAGTAACTCTAACATAATTAGAATTGTATACTTTCGTCTCTCTTCTATTTCTCTCTTTCTCTCGTTCGAAAAACTTACGATTGTTATTATACGTAGAAATAAAACACACACGCGGATTACTACTCGCGTATCTTAATATTATAACTGTAGAGAATGGCGCTGTTTTTCTCGTACGTATTTTATCGGAATTCTAGCGGCGAGGTTTATTTGGAATTTCATAGACGGTAATGCGCGCGCGCACACGTGTGGTTATGCACACATACGGCCGCTGGTTTTTACGCTTCAGTACAACCAAATCGCGAGACCGCGTGTTGTTCGCGAATGCCGCGAAAAAAAAAAAAGAAACGCATGATTCGATGCGCAGCCAACGGAAATGTAAATTCAACCGTAACCGGGGTGGTATCCGGCCGGAAGTAAAAATTCTCCTCGGCGTTATTGTTCTTTGGTAGCTTGCCCGTGTATACATATACACCGGACCTCGTATCTTAACGGGGAATTTCTCGATTTACCGATATTATTCCGCGATGCGGGTCGCGCTTTCCCGAATAGCGGTGAAACGCAAGGATATTGGCTTCGACGATCGGTATTTCTCGGTGGAAATCGGACGAGGAAGAGATGCCTGATAAGAAAATACATTTCGATTCCTGGCTGGCACAAACGGGCAATTTTTTTCGTCCGTCGCGCGTCGTCGGAAATTCCCTATCTCGAAGATCATCGTATCATTTCGCGGCTTTCGCGCGCGTAAATTAAACTGTAATGTTAAATAATAATACGAAAATATTTTTGTCGTAGTCTAACATCACAAAAAAATTGAATTTTTGCGATTGGCCTTCTAGTTTGTATATTTTGAAGAAACTTCTATCTAATAGTATGACAAACAAACATCCGAGTTGAAGAGTAATTTAAAAACAGATTTGTTCTATTAATATTCTTAACACACAATTGTGGATTTGCATCCACTTTACGCGGCATTCATGCAACGAGAATTCTCTCCCCTCGCATGTGCTCTCTCCACCTTTTCACTTGACTTAGCGTCGTCTCTCCCTATCGACAAGAGTCATCGTCATGTAGACGAAAGTATGTCTATGTATTAAACTCTCCTCAGATTATTCTCCAATTAATTAGCCCGAACGATTCTTCAATTGATCCTCGGCGTGCAACGCGTCATCGTCGATGGGAGCTCCAAGAGGTTCGTTATCCTCGATTCGCTCTCACTCTTAGACAGGAATGGGTAATGAACTGGAAGGTAGAGTTCGTACCGGTTGTATTATTAAGATGTTAGATTATGTTATGCTTGACCGCGCTTTTGGGGATAACGAGGATAATGGAATTAAGCGTGTCGAAAATGTCGACATATTGTCTATCGACATCTTCGATAATTATTTTCACTATCGAGTGCTCTTCCGTTTCTGTGAACTCTCGAACCGCGCTCGAATAAAATTTCATATTTTCTGACGACGCAAAAAAAAAAAAATGTTACCATCGAAATTTTGCGCTATCTTGAAACCCTCCTCCACGCAAATCCCGTACGAAGGGTTTTTTTTCGCAAAATAATCATCGATTTTTTTCCTTGCTCACCGTCGGACTCACTGACTTTGACGGTCTTTTTTCTCACAGTCGAAAACTCTCTGACACCGGGCGATCCTGCGCGTTTTTATCCCCACAAATCATACAGGAGCGGTGCGCGGCACGCGATTCGTCGATAAGCTCGAGCTGTCAGAACATCTATCGTTATATCGATCGTTCGTCCGCTCGCTCTCTCTCGCACAGTGCTCGAGAGAGCTGTCGTCAGGACACACGGCGAGGGGTTTGTGGATATGTGTGGATATACAGTGTGCGCAGAGTCTACTTCGGAGCGCCGACAGCAAAACCGCAAACACGCGGCTTGGCGCGACCAAACCTCAAACCAAAGCCAACACTATTGCCGCGGGGGTAAGTAGAGCTTATGTAGTTTCGATGAGCGACCATACGAAGGAAACTTGACAAAAAAGAATCACTTTGAAACGTCTTTGTTTTATCACCTGCGATTCCAAAAATGCGATAAAACCTAACGTTTTTCGCATTTCTTTCAATATTTCGTGCACGTTTTTTTTTTTTTTTTAACATTGTAAACAAACATGCGCTTATAACGCGGTAATGCTAAAACTAAGTAATTCCAAAGAACATCATTTCGAACCGTGTGTGTACGTGTGTGCGGTCACTTGTAAACATCTTATTATAATAGTATTAACAATTTCAAATTGTTTCTTTCGCGGAATCAAATTTCCGATCAAATTCCCTCGATAACTTTAATCTTCTCTTCATCATGCGGAAATGTATAAAATCCCGATGTTGATTGGCACGTTTTAAAATAGAACGATCAAAATGTTCTCAGATTGAAGCTATTGATAATATCGGAATATTGACAAGAGTATTGTTACAATTCAATTATCGTCGCAATTGCGTGCGCGCCGCGAAACTATGACACCGCTACGTCAGTAAGAAAAATCAAAAATCAGAAGTCACACAAAGAAAGAAGAACACGTGGTAAGAAAAAATAACACATATACTTTCTTCTTGGAAAGTAAATATCCGTGAACAAGAGGCGCGCTAATACGATGTCATTAGAAGAAAATTTATTATTCGAGATCTCTCGCGAGAGAAACACAATGATTCCGTGCGAGTGTGCGTTCGCGTATTTACATTTAAACGGGGTAAAATGTTTAAATGGCGGATAAAAAGTCGGTATTATCGCGGGGAAACGACAAATGCAATTCAGTCAGGATCAAAAACGCAAAGGTAATGTAGTCGTCGTTGGCATAAAGAGAAAAATTAAGTATTTGCATCCGTGAGACGCGAAACCTCTGCTTCTGTGGCGCGCGCTTCCTCTCTCTCTCTCTCTCTCTCTCTCTCTCTTTCCGCTTTAACACGTAAATTGCTGGCTTCCGACGTGCTGCGCAGGTAGAGCTTAGCGTATTCGTTTCCGTCTGTGTTTTTAATTTCGCGCGCGCGTATATACACGCTCTCGTCTATCACATATACACTTCTCTCTTTCTTCGAATACACATTTATTATTATTTCAGCAAAACGCGCAACGGTTCTATTATCGGTTACAGTTTCTGGTTTATTTTTCACTTGACACAGATCTGTCAATTACTGTCAGTCTTTCGCTCTTTAATTTCCAACGCGCGCATTTAATACACATCGTGTAATCGAGCAATTTGCGCGCGAAAAACGTTTGGTTTTCTTCACGTCTTGATCTTTTCCGGTGTATGGTCTCCGGCGCGTGCAAGTCGGTCGCGGGTTTCTCTTCTGACAGCATAAATCTTCCAGCAGTGGCCTCGTTTTTTTTTAATTAATCCTTCCGTTCATGTAAAAGCGGAAACTAATAAGATATTTACGGCGCCGGAGTGCTCCTTCCTAATTCATTTGCAGCCGAGCTATTAATAATGCGAAATCGACACGTGCCGAAGATGTAACGTGGGAAATTGACGTTATCTCGGGAAAGAAAAAAAAATTCTCATCCCCTTCCCCCAAGAATTCCCCGTTCGTTACTGGCCAGCGATGCAACGTGGGCCTCGAATCCGGGCTCTCCCTGGCGAAGGTAGCTCGGGCATAATAAAAAGAACATTCGAACTGCACCGACGAACGTGACGGTTCGCGCACACACGCGGTGCCAAAGTGCCGAAGAGTGTTTCGCCGTACTCCAACTAATCGATGCGTTAATCTCCTGACCTTTTATCCCCACGTTTTCGACTGTCTCTCAATCATTCGGCGGTACTGTCGCACTATCCTTTCCCGCCCCGGCCATTTCGTTTCTGTTCGATAGAATATTTTCTCTATCTCTACGTGTCGTGAGTCGAAAAACGCCGTGAGATATTTCCACAGATTCTTCAACTTAATGTCACACCTCCTTCCATATCGATCCGCGTCAATGATCTCTTATTTAATTTTATCGCCAAGTATTTTTCGTAGCAGATACTCGTGTTAAGCGGAATTTTAGTCAGAAAAATTTTAACGAACGATCTTATTTACTTACTTGTGTCAGTTTTAACTTTGCTAATGTGTGATTTTATTTTAATTAAAAGCGACAAAACATATAAATATGACGTGCACAATAAAAAATGTGACACCTGTTAACGCGATAAAACAGCAACAACCTCCCGCCGCAAAAAAAAAAAAAAAAAAAAGATACGTTTATGAAGAGCGATATAGTTTTGTACGGTAAAGCGCCAATGGAGAGCGCCAATGATAATGTCGTATCCGGCGAATCTCTTTCTCTCCACGTAGGTTAGTCATTTCGCGTGCGGATCTACGCCGCTTTTACGACGCTTTTATTTCGTGCTTAGGGAAGCCGACGGCGGTTGTGTCAAAATTGCGCGCACGCAGCTGTAAAAGTGCCGACGTACAACCGTCGTCGTAACAATAACAGTCGTTGCAAACCGACGATAAGCTTACACAGTGGACAGTATAAAATTTACACCCACGTAGTGATTTAAATGCCGTCCAACGGCGAATATATCACGACGAATTTCGCACCAGATGCGGCGCTACGAATTTTATGAGGTTCGACATTCCCGTGAAATGCTACGGAGCTTATGCCTCTTCTCGAAAATAATGGCCGATAGATAGAAGAATGAGTAACGACACACAGCGAAATCGTCCGGAGAATAATTACGAAATAATAATCACGGAGTTTTAATCAAATTTTGTTCATTAAAAACGCGCGTATATGTACATTTTGTATCGTCTCGTTGCTGCTGAAAAATTTATTTATCCCACTGACTCTTACTCTTGGTCGAAAGTTTGTAGCGTTATAAGACATCTTTTTTGTTTTAATATAGATGAATTATTTAATTAAAGTTTAATGAAGATAAACAACAGAAGACCGCGAGATGCGGTCACGATAAGATAATGCGTACCGCAATAATGATACTAATGATAATGTATACCGCGATATTTAACGGCGTTCTCACTTGTGCCAAAAAAAAAAAAAAAAAAATTGGTAGGACCGCGAAAAATTGTCGGTCCTGCCATCAGTCATGGAATTTCGTCACCCTTCTTCAAGGGTTGCGTTTTCCGTGAATTTCTCACCGGCAGCGTGATTCTCCGGGTGCGTGTTCCGGAAGAGATGGCACTCATTTTCCCGACCGTTGATTCCGGATGGCCTCACGAAACTTCCTTTCCTGCTCCTCCGGCGCCCTTGCGTCTTCCGTTGACGCCACTCTCGGTCGCTCTAAGAACACAAATAGACAAGGACACGGCGCGGCTGCATCATCCCCTCGATCAGCCGAAATTGCTACCGACGTAGTCGTGAAATTTTAGTGCCGCGAATCTCCGAATTGTTCTTTGTTCCCACTACTTCGCTTCTCATCACCACCTTCCCGTTCTCCCTTCGCCGTCCTGTGTCCGCGCGACGTCTTTATGTCGCGCGCGTCTCGGCAATCCGCCCGAAAAATATCTTCGTAAAATTGCGTGTGCAACCCGGGCGTTCTTTCGATTCGTCGATTCTTTTTCTTACATGTCAATTTTCACTTGCGCGTGTTTGATCGCATTAAAAACCGTGAAGAAACGAAGTAAGATCCACGCTCATTTCGCGCATGTTTTTAACAAATATCGTGTGTATTTAATAAACGTCTAAACGTATTTAATAAACGAAAAAAAAAAAATAAATAAACGTCTTAAATCACGGGGTCTTACGATTTCGTTAATTTGAGTTTAATATCCTCAAATCGCGCGAAGTCACGTCATTGGATTAAATTACGGCTTAGGAAATGGTACGCTCTTCGCCTATCGGTTAATCAATAATTGCAAAGAATTCAGCGAAATAATTGTCTGTATATCCATAACGCGGTACTATATAATTTGAATTTCAAATCGGGCGCGTAATTTCCAATATTGACATTGTTTTAAATATTGCGAAGTGGAATCTCTATCGCTCCAAGAGAGAAAGAGAGAGAGATAAAAGCAGATGGTAAGTGATAGATTAAAATCGCCGTATCGATATTCACTTCTTTTATTCAAACTTCAATCGTCGTGTATTTTTCCCGCAGCTTTAACGTTAGTGAAATTCTTAGTTCCTGTACGAAATTAAACAAGAGTTTGCTTTTAAGTCGATTATGACGAGAAAAAAAAAAAAAAATAATAATTTTCCGCAGTAACACAAAATAAAGTAATAATTACATAATAGTATTGCAGGAAAGAAAAGTTCTTGCGCTGTAAGAATTTTATAAAAAAAAAAAAATCAAGCGTTAATGTCGTTGTGATTTACTGCAACATTTTCTTACGTAGTGTGCGGTAAAATTATCGAGAAACGCGAAAGAGATTTGTGTTCTTTCTTACGACAAAATAATTTCCTCCAAAGCTTCTTTCGAGTCTGTTTGCGTTCATCTACACCAGAGAGAGAGATTCTCCGGCTCTCTTTCAACGGTATACCTACCTACCTATTTGTTTTGTGCAAAAGCAATAGGGTTTGCATGATTCTATCGATTGCCGCTCGCGAGGACTTGTGATAATTGAATTGTGAATCCAATCAAGCAGTCGAGATTTACGGCTTATTTTTTCGCGATAATTAATTTCACTCGCATATCTAGGCTACTGTAGTACTTGCACGCAATTTTGTTAAAGATGATTGAGAAAAAAAGTTTTCAACTAATAAAGCTGGAAAAAAAAACACGAAACAATCACGAAGAAAATGTTTTTTGTATTTTTAATGACATTGAAAACAAATGAGTTTTCGTGCGATATTTTATTTTTCTACTATAATAAAATTTTCTTAACACCAAGCTGCTTATTACTATACTATGTGCGTGCATTTCTATTTCTATAAGCGACTGAAAAAAAGAAAGCTCCCATTTAATAAAGTTGAGGAAAAATGAGTAGAATCACGAGGAATCACGAAAAATATGTATTTTTTTATTTTTTTTTATTTTTAATAGCATTTTTAAAACATGAGATTCCGATATTTTGGAATTGCTCCGAAGTTGTAATGTTATTTGACAGCGGGGCTGTCGACACGTTTTACGACTTGAATACCGGCCACAATGGTCCCGTTGTGGAATCGATCGCTTCGTTGTTCGTACAGGCGAGGGAAAAGAGGATGAGAGACAAAAGAGAGAGAAAGAGAGAGCGAGGGAGATAGAGAGAGAGAGAGAGAGAGAGAGAGAGAGAGAGAGAACCAGAGCGTTGAAGGCAAATCAGGGGCTTCGTAGATGATCACTATAGATAGGATGAAATATTAAGCACAGCATGGGGAGGCACAGCGCGCCGAGGAGAGAACAGCGGCTGCGTTGGCCGAGGCTGTAGAAGTTTTATTAAAAATCTGCGTTGAAGGATGATGGATACTCCGAAGGAGTGGTGAGAGGCTTCGACCTTATGTTCGGACGGCCGGTAAGAAGTCGGAAGAAAAAGCAGATAAAGTAGACGAAGAAAGCTGTTAAAGACAGAAACAGATGAAACTGTACGGGATCGCACGGTTGATGAAGCAGAAGATAAGGAAAGATGAAAGAGTGAAAATAAGAGAAACGAGCGCGAGTTCTTTTCAAGGCGGCGAAAGAGCAAATCGATATTTATTTGCTTCGAAAAATTGTAAAAAAAAGCCAGCGCGAAAAATGACGCAGATCTGACTTTCGCTCTCTCTCTTTCTATGATTTCCTAAGTTTGACGTTTTCGTCTATCTATATTTCACATACGTTCGCTAATCTCGTTCGGAAAGGAGATAATAAAGAAGATAACAAAGAAAATGACACAGCGAAAAGCAAATACGAGTACACATACATAAAAAAAATTATATAGTTAAAAGTTTAATTACAGAAAAAGAGATGCGCTCGTAAAAATATGCAGCAATAAAAGTAAAGAAGACTAAAACAGATTAAATGAATAGGAGAGAGAGAAAGAGAGAGAGGACGCATTGTGAATAGGACAAAAGTAACCGCGCGCTTGTTGAATAACAAAGAAATATAAAGAGAAAAACACGAGTAACGTTTGACAAAGAGACGGAAGTTTTCTATTTTTATTCGACTACTCAGATTTATATGTTAAAGTTGTGTACTAAACAGTGACGACAAAAAAAAAAAAAAGAAAAAATCCATTAAAATTGTAAAATTATAAAATAATATTTGAAAGATGAATACGTTTTGAAATATGCAATGCATAAAAATTATCGTTATTATAATGTTGAGGAAAAAGTAGTAAGATAAAAGTATTGGAAACAAATATTATGCGGTCGATGATAGGTACGTGTTGAAAAGAAGATGCAATCAGGAAATCTTCTTAAAACGAATAAAGAGATGAAGAAGAAGAAGAAGAGATGAAGAAGAAATCGATTAAAGATAAAAATCTGTGATCAAAACAGCAAGATAAGAGAATGATTGGAAAAAGAAGTCCCTTCAATATAATAGAGCAGACATTACAGGCTTGTGGCTTATTTGATCTAGAAAATTTAAGAGACAGCAGGTATTTTAAGATTGAGCGAAAGACAAGCGCCGTGCATCACGTCACGTCTGAAAAACAAAAGAGATGACAATAAAATTGGCAAATGTGTATGATACGCAAGATTTAAACGTTGTTTTACCCATTAAAATATTAATAGAACTCGAGAGACATGTCAAGGAGTCTTTCTTTGAGACAAGATTCATGCAATTTTCTCAAGATCAGAAATAAAGAAGATATATTTGCAAACTGTAATGAAATTCGGTGGATGGAACATATATACCTCGTACGCGTTATTTAAAGGACAAAATGAAGAAAATAAGCAGAAAATGAGCAAGACATTGTTTGACATAAGAATAAGCGAAAAAGAAAGAGCGAAGAGAGAAGTCGGCATAGTTGCGGAATCCTTGTGCCCGGAGGGGCATGGTTTGCAGTACAGGCGGTTCGGAGGGGAACAGCGAGAGGGTAGTGAATTAAAGCGGTTCGTCCTCTCTAACGAAGTCAACACGCCAAGCGGACGGATGAGGCCGCCTTGTCGAGCAGAGACTGTCGTAACAAGCGTAATCTTATATAAGACAGGGAGGAGAGAGAGACGGTGAGGGTCAATTGTAGGAAGCGGCATGAGATCGAAAGTGGAAGAAGAGAAAACGGAGAAGAAGAAGACGAAGAAGCAGCAGCGAAGAGAAGTATCGATCTCTATCTCTTTCTCTGGCCTTCTCTCTCTTAGGTCGCCATTAAAATGATAAAATAATGTTTGCGATGGTAAGTGCCACTAAAGCCTGCCGCTTAACCACCCCCACCGGAGCGGCTGAACCCTCGTAAAGAAGGCGACCCTCGACTTTGTACCACCTTGTCGAACCACTTCGCTCACGCTCGTTCGCCTCGGTGCTAATTTACGAACGCCGTACTCGACGCGGCGACGAGTAATCGATTTACGGGCCCCAGGAAGGAAAGTAGCAGGGTCATAAGGTGGATAGATCGAGGCAACACGGGGGAGGCGGCGGCATCGGCATCGGCATCGGCATCGGCGACGTCGGTGGTGTTCTCTCTCCGATCGAAGAATTTGCGGCGAGCAGCTTCCGTTGTACCAAAGTGGATAAAGTATTGACGCGCAGATAATATCGTAATTATTCGCTTGCTCGTTTGCCGCATCCTTAGGGTGTCGCTATTGTTATTAACAGCCATCGGCGATGCTGGAAATGCCCTCAGACGCGACGTTACGTTGCACGCGGGAGAGAGTTAAATTACCGGGCGTTTACGTTATTGGAGATTAAATGAGCCGGATAATTATATTGTTTACCTCAATATGCAGATGCGCGAGAGCCGTGCCGGGGATGTGTGTTACGTGGGGATCGGCAGCAAAACGGCTTTATTATCCCGTCTAGACCGACCTTGTTGTTTCGCAGCGATTTCGCTTTGTGAAAAATTTGACATTTTTATTTCAGCTTCTTCCTGTTCTTGTTCCTTAAATCGTTTGTGTATATTTATTCTTTCGAGTTGCTTTTATTTTAGACTTTCGAAGCAAAAGAGCGCATATCAAAACGAATTATGGATTGTCACGTTGGCGTGACGAATATCCATTCAATTCAATATCGCGTATTCCAAAACGTATCGGGAATATGCGCATATTTTCCTACACACTTGGACTTATTAATAAACATTACGCGAAAATCGATATATCGTGAGTAATATCATGCGCGGTTTTTATCGTTGTGCAAACAAAAGGCGTAAACACCAACAAATCCGTATCATGCGAAATCGAATAATAAATGCCGCGTTATCCTATTAAGTTCGCAGTTACTACTATGTAATAACACTACATGTGCGATTAATATCAGTTTACAGCTCGCTAATTTGATAACATATCTTGCAGATTTTATTTAAAAAAAAAGAATACGCCGCGTTTACAAATATACGTATATACGAGGGCGGTCCGATAAGTACTTAGCCTCACTGCCCGATGGTGTCAGTATCGCAAGAGAGATTACTATCGTGTAGTAC
>QVOB01016922.1:0-48295 GCA_014839585.1 Pseudomyrmex concolor | reverse complement strand
TCGCTACATCGACGGTGATACTTACTGTTGTGTGATTGAGTATCGCAAATCCACGTTCCGAACGTGCTGTCGCGTGATTTAGCCGGTGTCACGTCGACAAGACAACACTTCCACAAGCCGTTCTTGACGTTCGACACGATAAATCTTGCTCTATTCATCGGTCAACACTTCCAACGATATGGCGAACATTTAGTTCGTGTTATTGTAGGTAGAGGGGACAATACTCTCCCAGGGCTGTGTCCAAAAAAGGTGGGTTGTCTATTTCTCCTCTTTCTATTTTTTTGATCTTTCTTTGCTCGTGTAAATAAACATACACGTAACTACGTCTTGCAAAAGATCAAAATACTTTCAGAAGAATTATTTATATTTCAACAAATTGGTTTCAATTTTTTCTGTTTTTCTGTGAAAATGAATTTCGCGCAATACGTAAAGTAGATTTTTAAAAATTGATTTCTCCAGTTATAATCGCAACCGTAATAAAGGATGAACAGCAATTATCTCCAGACGCCGGAAAAATTTGCTTAATTCAGTTCTACAAAACATTCTGTAGAAATCAATAAACTCCGCTTTTTACGATGCAAATGAAATAATAGAGTTATTCGTTATTATGCCAAAATTGTAAAATTCAGTTAATTCATAATTTACTTAATTAAAAGTTAATTAATTCTTTTTTCTTCGTTGAATGTATTTGATCTGTCTCTGGAAAATTTAATAAATCTCTGCGAAATCTGTGATGTTAGTGCATATTTTATTCAGTCGACAAATAAAAACGAGAGACAATTAACGACCGATAAAAAAAAATTAAATCTTCCAGCGAGATACCCCCAGCAAAATTAATTAAAACGGAATTGTACAACTGAATTATTGAAAAATGTACATATCGAGCGCATAGTTCGCAAATTGCGCAAAGTGGATCAGACTAAAATCAGTGTTAACTTCGACAAAGAATTTCCACTCCGAGTTTCGCTCCGACGACGACGTCTCGAGCAAACGCGGAAGCAGATAGGTGTGCGGATTATTGATTGATAGGAGAGAGCGCGCGGATACAGCCCTGGCGCCTTTTCTCTCTGTTGCTTGTCCCACGCAGAGCGCGTGGAGCGAGCGCAATCGTGCGAGCGAGGGGCGGCGAGAAACACTGGCCGAGGAGAGAGAAGATCACATGCATGCAAAATGCACACCGTATGCTGCGACGATGAACACGCTCCAAATAGCATGGTACCACACACACACACGCGCGCGCGCGTGCCCAAAGAACGTGGTGAAGACTCGTCTTGGAGTGAGATTTACAAGTTGCAGAGAATTTCTATCTCTGTGCGCACGTAGACAATTTTTTACCGCCTATATAAAACAAAAAAACAAAATTTTTTAAGCAGAAAGTGACAACAGGAAACAAAACGAGTAAAAATACTTTACGTAATTTCGCGTGTCACAGTGTAAAAATGTGATTTTTTTTCTTAATCGATTCCACCGTAAATCCTCCTTATTCTTCGAAGTAGCAGAAAATCCATGGGAAACGAATCGCGCGGCGGCTTTGTAAGGCCGCGACTTATCGTAAAACGTCGTATATAAACGGGGTTCTCGGTTCCGCATTTAAGTCACGATCGTTTTTCACGACACGAAACATCCCTATAAGCGCATAATGTTATTTAATATCATATAATATTCTGAACGCATTTTTGGAATATTTAATATTCAAAGAATGCGCTTATAGGGATCGCGCTTACTTTAAATAAAACAAAAAAAAAAAAACGTCGAACTTGCGATTGTTTATACTTTTTAATGAACATATATTTTAATGAGAATAAAATACACATGTCACATGTGTGTAAAAGTAAACAAAGATTATTCTCAGTAAGGCGTTTCGTGTAAAACATTCTTTCGTATAGGTACATTCGCGTTCTACACACACTGTAAAGAAATATCAACCCTCAAAAGATACGAAATGTAAATCGAACAATGGTATAAAAAATGAACAATAGTAAAGATAAGGTTGACAACGGACTTACACGCGAATGATTCCGTTTGGGGCGCGCAAATGCGCCGCGAATTTGTCCAAAAAATTCAAGTCTCTTGTAAAAACAAAAAAAAACAAAAAAAACAAAAAAAAAACAAAATGTATTAAGCAATGAAGACCTCAAACCTCCGCATTTGGTGGAGCAGTGTTGGTGGCAAGGACAATTGCAGTTATGCGACGACTTTTGGCGTAGAATCATCTTGGCTCGCCTCTCTCTGCCGCTGCTGGCAGTCCGATACTTATCGTATTGTCACGGAACGTTGCAACTTATACAATAGAGCGCAATGCAATCAACACTCTTCTGTGACGAAGACGATCATCAAGCACCACCGGGCTACAGTCTGTTCCACAAGCCGATTTAATTCCTCGTTCGTTTCACCGAACTTAAACTTTCTTCTCCGCTTCGTGTCTTTGAGCACATTCTATACCACTATCGTAGCGAAACCGTGCTACACAGCACTATTGTAACAATGTATTGTCCAACAAAACAAATGGAATGTCTGACACACACAAAGTATTTTGTAAGATGTCTTCTGAGAGGAAGTTATTTGATTAAATCTCTCGACTCACAAACGATTCTTCATTAGGTCTGTTTTTCCTCTCATTTTTCATCAATATAACAATTTGAAGCACAATTTCACGAATATGATGTTTTTTTTATTCTAAAACAACAATTTGCTGAAGCTCATTATATAATGCGAACAATTTTTACTGAAAGAAAATTATATACAAAAGTGAATTTATGTTATTCTCTTTTATATATTATATAGAACCTTTATCAAGTTTTGAAGGCGAAATATGAGTGCGTTATCGTGTTGAGAAACTTGATACTGCGAATAAAACTGACGGTCGATGCGACGAGCGAAATTCGCCGGTAGCTAAAGTTCGTTCGGCGAGTTATTGCCGCGTCGTAATTAAACGTTGCGCGATAATATCGGTTATTCTAACCAGCGCCATTCAACTAGGCTGTGAGGATGTTTCTACAGACATTTTCAAATTCAGCAGAACATGAAATTCTGTCTTCTGATAAAAACGTGAACTTCCTCAGATCAAAACGTGCTTTCTTCCATTTTTTCTTCAAATATATGAGACGCAAGTTTTCTCAGCTCACCTTGTACATCAGTCGAACATTGTCGAGTGACATAATGTACAATTTGCTATGTATCGTCAATTGATATTACGACATACGCACACATACATACTTCCTGTGCTCGGTTGTATACTGTCGCGAAAACTTGCAACGCTGCAAACGTCCTCCAAGTGTTTTTCTCGTTCTAATGTAATCATTCGAAAAACGTAGTCTTCCCGACGTGCAATTATAATATATTGCGTATCACGTTTTCTAACAAAGTAAGAAAAATTATCTGTAAAATAGTATTTTTATCATACAGAAAAATAATGTTAGTTTTAAGAAAAATATTGTTATATGATAAAACTATTGTTATACTTATACAGAATTATAAAAGACATTATAAAAGAGAGAGAAAGAGAGATAATTGTGTATATTCTCGATTAAAATTACCACATTATGTCACATCGACATTTTTTGTTAAAAAAAAAAAACAAACATGTTTGCAATTTCTTTGGCATGTTCGGTAAAACACCGTGACACTTTGTCGCGGTTCTATTTACAGTCAATTACATCTCCGTGTCTTGACAGAAGACGACGATGCATGGTCACGTTGTTTCACGCTCGGTAGTTTGCCACGAGGATGCACCGGTCATGTTGCACACGGTTGCACACGTGTTGTATGCGCCGCGCGGGAGAGAGCTTCATCAAAGATGCATGGGAGGGTTCTTTTTGATCGATACGAACGCATTCACGTCCAACAACCCTGTCGCGAAGGGACGTTCTCCGCATTTAACTCTATAGTGCGATATATATGTTTGCGATAAAAATATTACAAAATTAAATAAATATTAAATTGTAGTTTAATTTGAATTTAAAGAAAACAATTTACAATATATACAAAATAAATAAATATATAAATATAGAATCAGTAAAAATATCGTGATGATATGTAAAAATTTGTAAAAAATTTATAAAGTTTAAAATATGCATATTAAATACAATATAACAGTACGCCAATTCGCAATTTATCGGGGAAATATTTCCAGTCGTTCCCTTATCGCGCAAGTATTTCGCAAGAGTTTTTATCACATCGGCGAGATTTCGCCGGTGTGAACTTTTATCGCACTTGGAGGTGAGGATTTGTGCGTCGCTCCAATGTGGATTAATTCTACTGTGGAATAATTCGCTATAATTGGCGATAATCACAGCAAATACACAGCGGACATTAGTTCATCTCTCGTGATGTCACTTGCATTATTTTTGCAATCACGTCGTTCCGGAGCTCCAACGTTTCGCGTCTTAAAAAAGTGCATCTGGCCAATCGTGTGACGCCTTAATTGAAAAGCCGTCGTGTTATCAGTCGCAAGACAAGTGTTCGGTGGTCAATACTTCGGCGAGACGACCAAATTTACCGCCGACGCTACAGCTCGGTTCACGATCGACGACCGTGTCCGGCTTCATCGATACGTGTATAACACAATTACCGTGCTGGATATTGCGTCGTGTCGGTTTTAAATTTCGACATGGAAGTGCATGGAATAATTCTCCACGACTTGTGACATTCGATACAGTGAAAGTGAAGTTTGAAATAAAAATGGAAAAAAGCACGTGTTTTTTAATTCGCACGTTATCTAATTGATACGCGTGTATTCGATTCTTCGACGCCAGTCAGTCATGTACAACAATTCCTACAAATGTGAAATCAATCATTGAGAGAATTTTTAACAAGCGTCACCGAGAATTAAATTCTATCGTTACATCGACTCTTTTACGTTTTATTGCCTGCTGTTATATTTTACGTAAATAAATTTGCGCAAATCTATCTTGGCATGTGACGTGGGAATCGTTTCTTATTTCCGTTTAGATCGCAATCTTTTGCACCCTATAATATGATTAAACTTCATAAATTCACTTCCGCGCGCGTCGCTTTCTCACGCGAAATCTCCGCCGTGTTGTGTCGAAGAAGAGTCGATGCAACACATCGCGCTCTCATTAAATCGTCTGACACACAATCACTCACAAAGAAGCGCAGTTTTTGCCGCAGTCGCAAATTCACGAATATCTGTACTCGCAAAGAGCAAAATTTACTTTGCGTCGTGCGTTTCATACTTCTTCGAGTCGTCTATTTTCGTCGACCAACTTCGGGCTTCCTTGTGTAAACCGATATTAACTCTGGTGCGAACAAAAGCCCGGTCGCGGATATTATCTATCCGCGCACGTGGGTACTTAACGTCTTGTTTCGTTCGATGCCCAACAATATCGCGAATCGAGCGAATTTAAAATGCACGCCGGTGAGAGACGCTCACCGGCGTCGCACGCGCGAATTCGCGCGTATAAAATTCAGCGGCAACACGCGGATCGCGTTGCGGCGGAATCATCGTACCTACGCACACACCCGGTGACACTCCGCGTGTGATCGATAGAATCGCACACGAATCGCCGGCGACTCCCCTCTTGTATATGTATGTATATGTATATTATATATACATATATATATATGCGCTCTTATACTCCCGAACGTCTTGTTGAGCCCGCACCGTTGCGCAGTGCCCGGTCGTGTTTCCGCACACCCACACGAGGACAATTTGTCGTCCTCTCGTGTGTCACGAGAAATGCGAGAATAAATAAGATACGGTGTGTCGTTGTCACGTCTCGACTCGACCAACAAACAATAAACGAACAGACGGACGAACGGAGCTTCAGTTTCGATACGTTGCGATGCAGACGACGACTACAACACGGGCGGCGGCGGCGCCATAACGCAGCGTCGCCGCAGGGATGGGATAATCGAGTTCTGTTCAAACCTCTGGAAACGAGATAAGATTGTAGAAAATTGCGAAGATAAAGTTGTGAGTCGATTGACATGATCAGTTGCGCAACATTTTTGAGAAATTCTAGTTTTAAAAGAGCGTTTTCTTTCAAAATATTGTATCATTAAATTGAAAAATGTATATTTTTCTACGATTTTTTAACGATCGATTTAGCTGTTTCAAGAAAAATTGCAATTCGTTTGTATCAGTTTGACTTGGTGTGTCAAGGATTGTATGTACCTGTCCTAGCTACGGCCCTGCTAGGTGGTAGAGACAAGGACGAGAAGAAGCGGCCAATGGCGAGCGAGCTGGATCGTTGAGGAGGGAACGAGTGCACGTGACTCGCGGCGTGTTGCTTTGTCAAAAATCGGATGGTCTTATTCTTGCGTCAAATGAGATTTTTCTCGATTATTGTTTTTATCAGGTTGTGCCAGTTTCATTTCATCCTCCGAAGATGCGAAAGCTAAAGCCGATAATGCAATTAGTTTGCATAGCAGCAAAGAGTACTTTTTTCTTTACATCTCTCTCAACGTTAAAAAAAAAAAAAGAATAAATATAATCATCCTTGCGTTTATATATTGATAAGGTATGTATATCCTCTGTAAAAGATGGATGAACGAAAAGGCTATTACGATATAAAAGGATTAACTCTAGCATGAATAATAGACGATGAGGGAGCGCGTGGCAAGCAATAAACTTGTTCATGTCACGAAACGTGTGTTGAACTAAAAGCTTAACTATATATATATACATATATATAATTATTCACTTTATTTATTTTTTTATTTAAGCATAGACGAAAAAAATATATATATGATATATATATATATTTATCATTGTATGAAGAAAATATTTTGCAAACGCGTATCGTTTTTATATATGGCTTACTAAATTATACAGATCAGAAATTAAAACGATACACTCAAAGTCATATTTATCGCAGATCAACAAGACGAATGTTCTCAAATGAAGAGCTTACTTCACAAGCAGTTATGAAACAAATGTATGAGTACGTTGTATCAGAAGATATATTTTGCGATATAACTCAATTACTCCATCGAGCGGCAAATTGATTTATCGTCATCATCAAACGCGGCTTTGCCGTAATTCACACGAGAGGAAAAATTTTTGCGCAAAGGACACTTTGTAACAACCAATATACAGATCTATAGACCCGATTAACATATTCGATTAATTGCGTCATTTTGAAAAAACGGAGATTTACTTTTAATCGACTCCTGTACGTAGTGGGTGTTTCTGGGACAGAAAAAATGCTGTAAACGGGATATTGACGGAACGTATCGAGATGAAAAAGGGAAGAGATTTAATTATGAATATAGAACGCGTCATACTCGACTAATTGTGACGATGTAAATGCGCGAGTTCTGTTGTCTTGTAAATCAATAACACACTTCAATAAATAAATCTATAATTTGTTATGTTGAGTCGGCTGATACTCTGTTTTTTTTTCTACGGGCATTAATATCTCTCTCACGTTTATATAAATTATTTATATGAAATTCTTAAAAGCTTTGAGATAAAAGTGAGATAAAAATCAATTTAATCGAATCAATTATTAAGAACAACCGTCACGCTTCACATCCCGTTTCAATTTTATCAAAACGATTCAATTTACATGTGTAAGTTCTTGTAGAGACTGAAATACCTTCAAGAACGATTTTCCTCGCTTTAGTAACAGCATTTCGCGTGCGGCTTGGACCAGATACTTTCGAGCAATAATACATACGAAAATCGATACACACAATTTGAGGAACAGAATACGAAAGACTTGGCCGAGCGCGCTTACATTCCCGCGAATCGAGCTTTTTAATCAATCGCTTCTACCACTCAACGTCAGACTCGGCAAGCAAATAATGAAGCACGGACGTCTGCCCGCGGCACTGCGAGATTAAAATCAGGATATTCGATCAAAATTCATCCTCCACGTCTCACATAACTAAGAAGGAAACAAGCCGAAGAGACACCTGAGGCAATTAAAATCCCAAATCTCTAGAAAGCGGCTTAAAAGCTGCATTACATTGTGAGACATCCGTCGCGTAAATCCGTAATTCGTCACGAAAGAGAAAGAGAGTTTCTCATTGTACGTGTATGTATAATCAAAGTGTAGTTTAAAAAAAAAAAAAGAAATTAAAGCGGTAAAGAGAGAAAATATGGAATACATTCGTGTATGGGAGCGCAGAAGCAACGAGTATGAACAATATAGAGAAATTATCTCAATAGTAAGTTCGTCCGCGTGAGAAGTAACGTCAAGAAGAGTCGATTGTTTTGAGAGTTCAAAGATCTTCCGAATTCATCTCACATCGACAAAAAGTGTACAAGTACATTTCCAACCGCAAGAAGTGACGTCAATTTCAAACTGCGCGTTTAGTCATGCGACTCGGAACCTTCGAGGGTTTTATCTGACAACACGATATACATACAATCGCGCGTTATAACTTGCATTTTGCACAGGATCAATTAAAAGCGAGTGACAAAAATTTTGAAATGCACATTTCGATATGGAAATTTCTTCGTTTCTTGATGCTCCCGACTGTTTTACGCTCTCGACAGTGCAACCAAGTGCAACATACATTTCGTAGAACCGGTTACAACGACCTTTCGAGAAGTTGAATTCGCTTAAAAATGAACTTTCTTCCTCGGTTGTGTCGCAATTATTAAAAATGTGAGTTAGACGACGAATCTTTCTTTTGTAAGTTTCAATTATACATAAAAAAAAAGAGCAATTGAAAACTCCGCGTGTTGACAATCGAGTGACCACAAAGAAAGCACATTCTCCCGCTCTCCTTCTCTCTCTCTCTCTCTCTCTCTCTCTCTCTCTCTCTCTCTCTTTCTTTTTGCGAGTTCTCGAACTCTGAACGATCGAACAAACTTACCCGCCTCGAGTAGCTCCAGGTCCAAGTTCCCGCTGCGGCTGCGGCTGATGCTGCTGCTGCAGGCGTTGTAGCTGCTGGCTCGATGGTGGTGCGCGGCGGTCGTCTCTTCCATTGCACGGGAGGCGCTGCGCTTAAACTGCTCCAGGAAGCTGTCGATCTGGTTTTCGATGCTGGTAGGCGAGCTGGCCATGTTTCTCTCGTAAACCAAAGTCTCGCGTGTCAAAGCAATCAGTTTTGTGCGCGATCTCACACGTGCGAGGATCGGTTCTTTGTTTTTTTCACCCGGTCACGCGTTACCCGTTTGTCCGTCACCGTGACACCGGCTAGGACAGCGACGATGATGATGACGGCGGAAGGACGTACAAAGTGTGTACGAGAGAAAGAATTAAGAAGTAAGCCTGACAAGTTGTATGTACGGATAGAACCGCGTCGCAATAACGTCGGGCTACATCGTAGAAGTCGTCGCGAGCACGCGTCGTCCTTTAAACGCACTTGCTCGTCGTCGCGACACAAGCCCATCGACGGCTCCTCGGGCGGGTTAACGGCGCGAACGCTGCCCGGCCCCTGGCGCACCTCGTCCCGCTCTACGCCGCATGTCTATTGCTCGCCGTCGCCGCTCTGCAATGTTCCGCTCCGCCGCCGCTGCCGTTGCCGCCGCGGTGTGCTCGGGCGGTGCGGGAAACGCCGGAACTGAAACGACGCATCGCGCCGTCGCAATATTCCCGCGGCAGGTGTCCAGGTGTCGCGTATTGTGTATGCGCGTCCACTTCACGGCGAAGGCTGCGCAAGTCTGACACGTAACTTGCTCGATCCGGCTTCGATTATTAAGCTTCCCTGTCACGGAGTGACAGATCCCGCTAAATGCTGTTAAAAAATAATCTTCATTATCGGAGTGTCATATTTGTTTAGAGCACTAATACATAGAAATGCGTTTGTAGAAAAAAATTGTAATAATAAAATATATTTATAGTTTTTTATGTGCATATTATTTACTTGTATATATCCTGACGTATATTAATAATATAATAATAATACACAAAACTGTAAACAATGTGTATATAATATGTGTATATAATGTATTAATTAATATTGTTAATATAATTACAGTTGAACTTCTAATTTGAACGTGGGGAGAACGGATAATAACTCGAAGTACACAGGTTTCGAGTCATTCTTCTTTTTCTTCCACAGATCCTGTGTTCAAGCACGCAATGTACTACTACAATTTACATTCTCTTGCTTTCCTTTCCTTTTTATCCTCCAAAATAGAAAAGAAGATCATTTTATGGTCGATAATCTTTAATCATCTTGTGTCCTATGTCTGCAAATTAGTCAGCGTTTAAATCGCTCCGGAATCTCGGAGCAGCCATCGTTGTCGATAAAGTGGATCACCATTTTATTCAATCCACGGCCCCTGGAGGGGAAGAGAGAGATTCTACCTCGCGGAGCACGCAGTAGTAGCCCGTGATGTTCTCGTCGTCGTCACTCGTGTTGTGGCGCTGACGAAGTGCACACGGTTGTTCCCGTTTCCATCGGTCAGTGCCGGCAAGTGGTGGGTGTGTTCGGTTTCTCCGGTGCTCAGCACGAACGAAAGCAAGAAAAATCAAAAGCGCGCGAGTTATCCCTCTGAGGACATCAGTCATGGGCGGTAAGTTCCACGTCTGGACCAACGATTACGAGATCATATTCAGTCAGAACTTGGTGTATGAACTCACGGTTCGCCGGCCGATAACGTCGCTCGCCGGTCTTGACCTAATGACCTTCATGTCGTTCGGAGACTCGCACCATACTGAAATTCACGGCGTTAAACTTCTTCCTCTCGGCGAAATGATTTTTGTCTCGGAAGATCAAATATATATTTACGCTCTTGTATATAGACCATCACGTTTCCGTGGGATACCGATCGTTTTTTTTTTTTTTTTTTTTTTTTTTTTTTATCTTCATGAGATGTACGCACTCGAGTTCAGGAAACGATCCGTCTGTTGTTGAAGAAGACAAATCTCTTAACAGCAGTTCGAGAAGTATGTTGCTTCCGATGAACACGGTGTGTCGAACACGAGAGAGAGAGAGATGAACAGAGTTTCAAAACTGTAAACGTGTTCAAAATTAAATAAGCACATGTAATAAGCAAAAACAATAAGACAAATTATATGTTATGATATTTTGTGTATATTACTTTTATATATCAATAAGAACACACACTGATAAATTCTATAAACATACACAGAGAACGGTTTTTTTAGATTTAACAAATTTCCAATGAAATTATTCCAAAGAAATTAATTTCTTCGGATTTAACAAAATTTGTTAAATCGAAAGAAACCGTTCTCTCTGTGTATGTGTACCTTGCATTAATTGTATACACACATATATTTTTATTAACGAAATATTTTATATTACTACACAGGTAAATCTCTTCGCCACGAGCCGAAGAATCTCGCGCGAGATTTGTCATAACTCTTTTCTTCGAGCTACTGCGCTAATTGGTCGTATAATTGGCTTAAAGAGAAGCGCTGAGCGCAGATTTTGAGACTCAAAGCCAGTCGGCGAAAGATCGGCAGCGAGAAAGATCTAACTTCGTTTCAAATGTCCTTTTCTTCTATCTCTTTAGAGAGACGCCTTCGAGAGAGATTCCTCACGCACAAAATAAGATAAAGTAACCGACGCCGACGGTATCTCTAAAGTTTATTCCTGGCTGTTCCTCAAAGAGAGAAAGAGAGAGAAAAAGAGTGAGAGGGAGCAAAACTCTTCCGACGGCTCCATGCCAAACGTCGGAGAGCGTGCACGCGCGCATATTTTTATTTTTCGACAAGCATCGCTCGCGTACTCGAACTCTGGAAGATTTTGTTATTGCTTCACACGCGCGTGATAATATCACGCTTCTATATCTATGTTGTTGCTCGTCTCGATTGATGTTTCCGCAGGTGACGATTTATTTGAATACTTGTCCAGAAAGAATTCGGAGATTATCTCGTATATCATTGTCGATATATTTTAGGGTGCTCCGTCGCGGTTACAAAGTAAGTTTTTTTATCTCAAATTTCGTTATTTCACAATACAACGATACAGCTTTACACTTTTTTTAATAAAAACGTTTTTCATAATGTGATTCGTATTGTTTTCATATTGTGATTCGTGATTATTCTATTAATCGGAAAATAATAAAATATATTAACAGTAATTATTAATATTATTAATATTATTCTTTATCTTTTAGCACAGTTCGACTTTATACACGTATTTACCACGTTGCGATTACTAGAACGTCACTGGTATCGAGTGTCTTGCGCGATGGCGTTTCTCTCGATTACAGCACATGTAATTAGAGAGTTAAACGATAAGAATACTATGCGTGTCGATTGTTACAGACTTTGACATTAATAATAAAGAAGCAAATAGAAGCCATGTAATATCTGACGGTTTCGGACTTATCATAAATCGTTGCAGAACACTAGATTATAATCAGAAAGAGGAACAAACAACCAGAAAATCGTAGCGTTTCTATCTGCACACTAGACTTTTATTAGTCGAAATATATTACTAAATATGTTTTATGTAAACTCGAAAATAAACAGAAAATAAAAACAATATAAAGAGAAAAAGCGATTATACCATATGTCACGAAAGGTTACATACAGATAACAAACAGAAACAAACCAACTAGTAAGTAATATGATGTTTGACACCTCTCAATATTTTCAATGTTAAATTTCAATACGTGCTCTTAGTCAAAAACTCATGTCTTGACAAGGTGTAAAACTAATTAATCGTTCGGTGATACATCGTTTTGTTTCATAAATAAAACGATATTTCTCACGTCTTTACTCAAATAATTATCTTAGATAATTGAAATTAGTTAGTTGAATTATTCTTCTTTAATATTATTGTGATAAATGTCTAAAAAATAAACGGAAATAAAACTACATTGTAAGTAAGGTAACAGTCAAATATTTATAAAAGATCAATATGCGAGAAATTTAATCCAGGAATTAAGTTGTCAAGTTCGTTGGACTCTTATCGACAGAGAGCTATACTATTCTTGCACGAACTCAATCTTGACCCTCGTCGTCAGCATTGGATCGAGAATTCGGAGTCTTTCGGCATTAGAAGTCTGGCACGCGTTGTGTCACATGTTCTCGTCATAAGAACAGGCGATGTGCGCAAATAAATAATGATTTGCATTTAAATTAAAGTAAAAAGGCATTTTTTAATTGAGATGACTACGGCATCTCTCAATTAAAAAAGAGAATATTAAACGTCACCAAACGTGAAAATAATGTTTGTTTTTTAGAAAATAACAAGATTAAAATAAATATTCGTTATTGTCTAATTCACATATTGGCGGTATCTTATATGTTTAATTTTGCTTATCGAGAGATTACACGTGAACGTTTCACACGTCTCTCCTCTACTCGCGTGACGATTTCCGCGGATCTTATAAGGAAGTAGCCGGTTCAGTTCCGACGCGACGCAAGTGCTTGACCTAAGACAAGGAGTATGAATGCATTTTGCAGCGAGGCCGACTCGCTATTATAAGAGTCGGCGAGCGAGCTTGTATAAATATAAACCCATGTCGCGGTGGTGCGCGCCTCCTCAGGTTTCGGGAGCTCTCGCGCCATAAACGTTATACGTGGAAGACGTTACCTCCGCGTTTCTCAAAAAGGGAAGATTAACCCCTCCGTTTGTACGGCATTATAAATAAAGCGAGGGATCTTAAAACTATTTTCCCGACTCTCGTGTCATAGTGTAATTTATGCTACAGAGACGGACGTTCATCCGGTTTGCGAGATTAGCCATTTCACATAGTGAAAAATTAGATATTCTGTCACATTGAAGATCTCCTTTATTAAATTCTCGTCACTCTCGATGTGACGACGCTTTGTCGTTAATGTTCTATCTTATCTGTTATTTTGCTAAGTCTTTTCTCGTCTTGTATATTACGTTTCATTTTCATCCAATTGCAAAACTAAGTTTCAACGGAAGAGGTAGGCGGACGGAGTATTTTTCATGCGCTATATAAATCAGGCGAGACAGATCTCAGAAACAAACGCGAAACTGAAATACAAACGCGAAAAAAAGAGCGAAGAATGCAAGGAATAACGGAAGTTCAGAACGCGCAACAGAATTATAAACGTTTTGGCACAAGACAAATGTTGTTTCGTTGAATGTTTTTGAGAACACCGGCAACTATAGAAATCCGATCCTCCAAGGCTCCCGTCTGAGAGCAAGCTCCCTTGCCTTCCGTCTTCTTTCTCTCTCTCTCTCTCTCTCGTGACTCATTATTGTGTCTCCGACACTTATTCCAGGGCTTCGCATTCTAACGCACACATTCGCATATATGAAAACGACATGTATCGTCATTGTGTGGCGATGTTGTTACGAAACACGAATTAAAAACAGCACATTAGAGAACACCGTTCTTTCCTCTCTAAAGTATTTTCTGAATTGAGCCGAAAAACATCAGAACTATATATTGTAGGTTTTCATAGCTATATATTAAATCTATATATTCTTTTTTTCCATAGCTAAATATTTTTTTTTTTCCATCATAGATGTATATTGTAAAAAAGCACCACATTTTGCGTGTTGCGCATCAACTTGTCTTGCAAAACCATAATCGGTTTCATAACATTTTCTTGGTACATTCCCAATCTTTCATGTTCTATCTTTTTATAATGGTCTGAAAATTTGTCATGCACTCTTAGAAATCCTCCGACGGTTTTAATCACGCGTACACATAATGACCGTCTTCCTTATTCACGAGGTTATCTTGTGCTTCGTGTGGTTTAGCAAGTCCCTAAAGCGCCTGGTATGGCGCCAGCAAGCGCCACTGGATAGTTCTGGGTTGTGTTAGAGATAAATTTTTTTATCTCAACTATACGTATTGAATTTGATTAGAAATTGTGACTAACGATGATCATCAGATATTGTCTGAAAAATGTATATACTTTCATGTATTTCTGTTACAAACTTACTTTTTAAAGTATTATCTTTTAATCGGCCTACTCAAGAGTGAAAGTCTACTGTGTTTCGCGTGTTGCATATAAGTCTAATGACAATCTTGCATATATCGAGCGCATTATAAAAACGCACTCGAGAGACGCCTGCACTTTACTGTCGTAGTATTTCACAATTTACGTCATAAATATCTTATCAGTCTCTTGATACTTCAATAGAAAATATTGTCCATAAATTTTCAGTAATCTTTTTCCGATAAACGTGCCTCGAACAGATAATGTCCGAAGTATTACACTTGACCAAGTTTTTTGTCTTGTGTTATCAATGGCCAATGATAGAAACGCTAATTTAACGCAATAAGAGAAGACAACACAATTACGTGAGAATATGTTATTGCACAATTTTCAGAGGCGAAGTATGCAGAAACGCAAATATCTTCGCAATTTTATATACGATCGGCAAAACAAATTTGCACATTGTGAAATTCTAAACTTGCGTTATTCTAACTATTTGTATATTAAATGCATCAACCGCGCGCGTTTTGCAAGTTCGGGAACTCTCTCGTGTGTCTCTCTGCGAGAGACGATTGTGCAGCGTGCTAAGAATAGGGTGACGTTTTATTCCAGCGCAAAATAGAGCGCAGCCAAAATTCTGCTTACGCGCGCACCGAGTAAAGTGCGTATCGTATCATAAAATAGAAATAGAAGATGTGTGCTTATAAATAAAACGCGATAAATTTTCGAAAAACGAATATGACGCGCAATATCTGCGGATTTACGCCTACTGTCCGCGTGATTTAGTTGCCAAGTTTTCGTTGCGCAAGTAAAAATTTTGCACGTGCGGGGACTTGCACGACCGGGAACATTGTCTCTTTTGTTGCATATATTAAATGACGATTTGCATACTGCATTGTACGCAAAAAACATTTGCATTTGTGTGAATCGGCATCTATATATTGAATTCGCGTCGCCCTGTGCGTACGTTCGAATAGAATCGTTTGATAGAATCGTTTGATAGAATCCACGATACGAAGAAGAAATAAAATCTTGATTGTTAAATGCGTAATTTACCTATAAATATTGTTAATTAATGAAGATGCAATTCCACCCAAGCGATGATCAGTGTTTTGACAGAGTTGATAAAGGTTGTACGAGAAACAAAATCAATCCGTATAAGAACAATCCTATTCGTAAACGTAAACAGTGTGAGAAATAATTACGTACAATTGGAAGTTCTTATGTGAGTCGAGAGGAAGTGAAGCGCATAGAGAGAGAAAGATCTAATTATACATCCACAGTTGGAAGTTTGCCAACGTCACTTTCGTTTTTGGATTTACTTTTCATCTAGCGCCTCTGGTGCGCACATTCCTATGCGTCCTCGCGCAATTAAAATGCATTAATTTAATATAAATAAAAAGACACTATAACGCAATTGTTGTAAACTAAATTAGATCGGAAACATTCTAACAAGTGTAATTTATACATTCGTTCAAAAAACAATTTATAGTATTGTTCTTATTTTTCATAATAAATAAAATCGATGTGTTAAGCAGAAAGTCGATGCTTATTAAGCGTAAATCAGAGATAACGGAATACAACATTGGAATTCATTTCTTTTCTAACAAAGTTTTTTTTGTTAGAAAAGCGATTCTCTAGTAAAAGTGCAGATATTCGAGATGCTTGTTCGCACCCGTGATAACATTTGAACTTCATAAAATGAAGTTCGTTGGCACACATTCGCCATATCTTTATTACGGTTACGTAAGATCGCGGTTAATTCAAAAATCAGCGCGAACCATGAGAATTCGATACTCTTTCGAAATCTATTTCTGCGGAAGTCGTTTATCAGCGCGCGGTCTCAATTTACTTTGCACTTTTATTATGTTTCTTTTGTCGTTTCGAAATCAAACGCAGCTGAAGGACAATCGATGGGAAGAATATATTACTTGACAAACATATGACATTTATTTGAAATACGTTTCAAATAAATGTCATATGTTTGTCAAATAAATGTATTCTTCTCACATCGAGTATCCTTCATCTAGCTTTGTAAAATTTGTCAAAAAAATTTTATCTTCTAAATATATATTTAAAAAATGTAAAAGAGCGAATGCTCATTCAGGCGCGTTTTTATCGTCTTTCTTTGATTTTCTATAGGATACGCATGGGTTACCTTAGCCACAAACGATGCCTACTGTCTGGGAGTACTGGTCCTGGCACACTCTCTGCGTCGTGTCAACACCGAGCATGATCTGGTTTGTCTGATCACTCCTGGAGTCACGGCAAAAATGAGGTAGCTGTCTTGTCCACGTTCAATACGATGATTATCGACAGACTCTTTATATCACTGAAATCATTGTTGTGATTATTCTTCCACACTTTTGTTAATCTTGAAATATAACATTTAAAAAATATATTATTATCTTGCAAATAAAATAATAAGAATGACGTTTCAATTGCGTCAGGGAAACATTGGAGGCAGTATTTTCCTTGGTTCAGGAAGTTAATGTTCTCGATTCGAAAGACGAGGAAAAACTGGCTCTGCTGGCTAGACCAGAATTGGGCATTACGTTCACCAAGTTACATTGTTGGAGGCTAACTCAATATGAGAAATGTGTTTTTGTTGACGCAGACACTCTTGTAAGTAATAAACATTCACATTCATTTTCTATAAATTGTAAAATACAAAGATTATAACAATCTTACATGCAACAAGAACAAATATCACACATCACTTTAAATTTATCCCGACGCTTTTAGGTCGTACGAAATTGCGACGAGTTATTCGAGCGTGAAGAACTATCAGCCGCGCCCGATGTCGGCTGGCCTGACTGCTTTAATTCCGGAGTATTTGTCTTCAGACCCTCTCAAGAAACATTCGCATCAATCATCGCGTTTGCCGCTTCCAAAGGCTCGTTCGACGGCGGAGATCAAGGTTTATTGAATATGTACTTCAGCGACTGGGCCACTAAGGACATCTCTAAACATCTACCGTTTATTTACAACATGTGTTCCACCGCGACATATTCCTATCTTCCCGCGTTCAAACAGTACGCAATCACATAATCACATAATCAATTTGGATTATATTCGCGATAATTAAAAAGAACGATGTTCTGTTTAATATTGATTCACGGTTTTGTGTCATTATAGATTCGGCGAGGATGTGAGAATAATTCATTTTATTGGTATAACGAAACCGTGGTTACAGTATTTTGATACTCTAACCGGTATCGTGTATCCTCCACCTGAATCTATGCACTTGCAACCGCTATTGCAACTGTGGTTTAACATATTCTACGAGAAAGTACATCCCCACCTAACCACTTCTATGGTAAGTTATCTATTTATGAATGTATGGATGATAGTGTGTCTATAGTGTGGTAAAATAATGAAAACTATTTTAGACACTTAAAATGCATATTTCTTTCTACTACATATAGTTCATAGTTCTAATAAAAACTTTGATTTGCGTATCTCAATAATATAGATAACGCACCTTTTCACTGGTTTTACGCACTTGTGTGGCTATAAAATAATAATATTACAATATCTTTTTTTTTTACTTATGCGTTCATTTTACAAGCAAGGCAGTGAGCATTTATATTCAAGTACGAATAAATTAAGGGTAAGATACTTTAACGTAGATCTTGACGTAGTGTGTTTCATAATTTTTACATATCGTTACATATAGATTCTTTATTATTTTTTAAACTTTGCCGATGAACGTTAGGGTTGCACTCATAGTCGTTTGTAAATAGGCTAGACAAAGAGTTCAGAGTTTCCGAATCGCTTGCATATTTTAACGATTTAAAAAAATGCTGTATGAAAGCTTACATGCAATAGGTGGTACAATTTTTTTGCTGCATTTTTATATAATATCGAAAAATAAGAGAGGCAGCTCTTCTTTTAACTTTAAATATATTTCTAATTTGCCCATTTTCTTTGTACATAATGTATATTAATAGCTGCATTTGCTTAAAATTTAATTTCATATATTGGAAACATATAAAATATATATTTTTAATATAGACATATATTTTATATAATACAATATTGCTGGAAATAGTATAGGGATATTGCAAGAATATTAGAAATAGTGCAATTTTAATGTTCCACAGAAGATGTTGCAAATTATTATTGCACTATTGTAATGCAATCACATATATTATATATTGAAACATTGCAGATATTTTTTGATAATATTCAGTATCTAACGTAAAACAAAATGAAAGAAAAATGTTGTATAATATATTTTTTAATAAAAATTCATTAATTAAGCACGTAAATGTTGCTATTAATAAAAATTTTTCCTGATGATATATAGTATATCAGTGTCTATTTTTCTTTGGTGTCTTTGTTCCTTCTCTGTTTATTAATTTGTAATTCGTAAAAATATAATTTACAGTAAACAAAACTGATAATGTTAATCGTAATATTCGTAATACATGTATATAAAAAAATATATATAAATGCATCGATTCCAAGCATGAATAGTGTTAATTGTGTGGCACTTTGAAGATATTGATGCAGTATTATATTTATCATTCGTAAAACACCGTTTTATTTCCGTAGAACTTATCACATATAATAATCAATAACAGAATAGGAGAAAATAACGCTGGGAGAAAAATGGACACTGTCAAACACACTTAGTTCACTACTAACCGATCGAGTGTGCATTTTTCTGTTTTGGCATGATGCTTGTATAGGCCACCAGCACATTGGCTCCAATTTGGCACTCATTTACTTCCCCGTCCTACATACCCCCCGTTCCCGAGTACTCCGTTTACTCCGACACTTATTCGCAAACGCCGGACTTTTCCGAATTTAAAGATCCCTGGGAAGAATATTCTCCGCAGAACGAAACGTTCCCGATCGCTAAAAGTACACCCCTCGAATACATTCAACAAATTCGCTACGAAGAACAGCAATCATCTTATACACCCATTCAAACGTACGAACATCAATATTCTACGCAACATGAACATCATCAGCATCAAGAACACGCCACTTCTCATTTTAGTGAGAATCGAGAACATTACACACAATACACTCAACATCATTACTGGCAGCAAGTTAGCGAACAAAGACACCATGACGAACCTAACCACCAGCATAATGAACATAAACATCACAATCAACAAAGACATTATCACGAGCAACTCCAGTATCACGAACAGAGGCACCAACATTACGAACAGCATCAGCATGAACAGAGACATCACTATGAACAACATCAGCATCATGAAAATAAACATAACGAACATTATACTGAGCAAAAACCACACAATGATCATCAGCACTCCGAACAATTTCAGCAACACGAGTCTCACAGAAACAAAACGAGCGATCAGGTTCATCAAACAATTCATGAGCATTATGCTGGCGAGCCTCAGTCACATTTCGCCGAAGTGCGGCACGAAAATCACGCTAATAATAGTAATCAAGGTAGTCATCATCACGCGAATCATCAGAATTACACTGTTTCGCAAAGCAGTCATGCTACGAGTAATGAGCAGAGTCAGCACGCTCAAAACAAATTTTTTGCACCTTACTCTCGCAACAAAAAGAGTAGCAAACAGTCGTCGGAAGCTGCAAACAAGCAGACAAATTTACGGAGAATTGATTCCCATTTTTCCTCTCCCGCACCTTGTACAGATCTCCACAATGTAGCCACGCAATCTGATCCGAACGTAGTGGAACATCTAGACAGTGCAAATGTAAGTAATTGTTCCCATATCTGTTTTTTTTTTTTTTTCTATAAATTCGAATTAAACATATCATCTCTCATACACTTCTGTGTATATTTTTTCAGAATATACCTGCTTTAATTTCAAAAAAAGAAGATTATTACAAATATATATTATAATATTTATACAATTGTATTACTGCAAAAGAGGAATCTTTTTCGATAATACATGGTGTGTTATATCACATTCACCATTGTTCTATATTTAATACATCATTTGTTTTCAATAATAATAATAATGCTTGGGACATTACTTACACTTTTGAGAATATTCATTTAATATATGTCTGTGTGGTATGATTGAAATCATTTTGTTTGTCGGTTAGTTTATCTTTAATTAAGCATCTAAATAATAAATTATCATTACGTGCGTAATTAAGTAAAGATAACTTTTGTTTGTTTCGTGTAAAAGATACAGGCTTCATTTATTTTTGTGTGCGTGCACTAACCCGTACATTATTTTTCTTTAAAGTGTCCTCTATGTTCAAGTAGCATCCAGCTTTTGTGTTGTACATGGACGTGATTTATATTCTGTGATGATACAGAAAAAATGAAATCGTTTATGTGTTTGTCATAACTCACGCTGTTATTTTATGTCGGTGAAAAATTCAAAATGAAGAGATATTCCTGTTAAAAATTGCAGGCGGGCATCGCCGGTGCCTTGGCTCAAATGACACTGGGCCAACCGAGAAGCGCCGAGCAAATAGCTTACGAGGAGCACATGCGAAAACAGAGTTGGGAACAGGGACAGATCGACTACATGGGTCGCGACAGCTTCGACAACATCTGGAAAAAGATCAGCGAAACGCTTTCTCTCACGCCGCAACGGCAACCGTCTCCACCCAAAGAGGTTGTTTAATGTCGCATTTGACATTTATTTTAATAATATATGCATAAAATTATCGTAGATTATCAACTATTATATGAATTTGATAAAAGTCAAATATTATAGCAATAAACAACTTAAATCCTTTTCTCTTAAAATATGTTCGAGTGCAGAAACAGTGCTAATGAATAATTCATACAGTAAATATTTATAGGATACCGCTAAACCTGAGGAAAGTGCTGCTGCTGCTGCTGCTGCTGAGCCTGCTGTGAAGACTCCTGCGCCTGTAGACGTAGAAGTGAACAAACCAGCCGGTATGTATGACATTGTTTGTCTACAGAATCCAAATAAACTATAATAACAAATTATTACAAACGCATTTATGAATCTGAATTGCGAGTAAAAACAAAATTTCTTAAGTATTGAAATATTATTTTATGCCTCAGAGAGGAATGTCAAAATAACGACACAAAATTTAGGTTGAAAAACGAGCACTACTTCACGAATTGTTGAAACAATATCTGCGCGAAATATAACTGAAATAATTTTATGTGCTCACAATGCAAAAGCCATTAACTGTTTCCTCGAATATGCTTTGTGTTTTTTGTTTGTTCTTTTCATCACTAAATACAGCATGCAATATTCAGTTTTATATTGTTCGAAATAAGAATGTATCGAGCGAGGAAACGATTATCAAATTGAGATGCTGATTGTTGATACACGAATTTGTATTGGTCGCAATATCACAAACTGCGAAATTTCAAATTATATACTTTTATTAATGCAATTGATCCAGTTTGAGTGTTTGAAACAGGAACAGAGGACAGCAACTAACAGATCCCGGCAGTATTGCTCCATCTTGTATTGTCGTTTTGCTTTAATGGGGTAAATATTTTATGTGCTCACACGAAAAACATCACACATTGACGTAATCTTATTCATTTTTTACTATATCTGACAAAAATATATTTATATAAAACTATGAAATATATATTTAAACATTATATAATGTTGATTATTAATCTTCTATCAAAAAGTATTTTAAAGTCTTTAAAATTATTTAAGTATTTCTTTCTCTATTTTCACTAAATTTGCATACGATACATGCATATGCAATTAATTATGTATACATGTTTATACTCAGTTTTTTCGTTTGTCAGTATCATGAATTTTTTAAATGTTACATAGTCAAAGTAACTTACGTTTGAAAAAAATATATTTTACATTTTCATATGTATATAAAAATAAGTATATGTATAAACAAAATGTGTGAGATACAATTTAGCATAAATACGTAAAAACATTTGTCCTTTCTTTGAGTTTTTATATAATTGCATGCTTTTATCCGATATAGTTAAACTTATTCATTAAACATGAGGGATGTTGCTTTTTTTTAACTTGTTTTTCTCAAGCTTTGATTTAGTTCGCGCTTTAAACACGTTAACGCGCATTATACATTCACATTATGCTTTATATGCTTTTATATTAACAAAATGAGCACATTTATATTTCATATTTGATCAATCATACATATCTGGTTTATCAACAAATATACTGCCAAAAATGTGTATCTTTTGTGTATTGTTTTTATACTTCTTCGCATAATGCACACTCGCTCGCACTTGGACATATTCAAACTCATGTTGTATTTCAAAATGCGGTGGAAAACATTAAAAAAGTCATCACCATATCGTTATCCATTCTGCTTTAAATTATTTGCATTAATGAAATTTAAATTAACTATTAAAAAAAAAAAAAAAAAAACGGAGTATAAAAGTTTTGCACGACTTCGTCACACAACACGATTGTTTTCTATTAGAATAGAGTTTTTCTTGTACATATATTTGTTCTGTATATTCTATACATATCTAACGGAACATATTCATGTTACTTTTATTTTCTCTGTATCTAGTTGAGACGGACAAGGATCCAACGCAATCTTTAGTATGCGAAATTCCCGAAGAGAAGATTTCAGTGACGCAAACTCCCAAACAAACAACATTATTTGCTGAGGAAAAAACCGAGGAATCCGCAGTAGAAGCTGAACCAACAACAAAAGAATCTAGCGAACCGATATCATCGGTCGCCGCGGAAGAATTGAAGGACGTGAAGACTCTAGCACTTGTACAAATAGAGTCGTCGCCTGCGGAAGCAATCGCGGAGCAATGCGAGCTCGCAAGTCCACCGACGACACAGAAAACGGCACCGCAAGACGAAAGTCTTCTCGAAACGAAAGAATCGCAAGGGGATGCGACCTGTAAGAAAGAAGCAATTGCGCCGGTTACGCAAACTGATAGCGCGACAACACTTGTCAAACCTGAAAGCCTAGCTTTCTCCTCTCAAGAAGCGTCGCAAACCGCAGATGCTCCAACTAACGTAGATGCTTCGCAAGCAGTCACTACTTCTTTTGCAACAAGTAAAGAACCGTCTCAAGATAGCACGAAACGCGTAAGTGAAACTACGGTTGACATAACGCACCCTCTCACAATAGATCCAAGCGAGCAGCATGCGGAAATGCTGTTGGCAGCTTCCGAAGTCTCCACCGTAAGTCCCGTCCCTATCCAGGTGGCGGAAGCGGTTCTTCAAGCGGAGCCAAAAGAATCCGTGTTAGACACGGCCGCGGCCGCGAACGATCAAGTGATCGCCACAACAATTACGGCTGTACATAGATCCGCGGATATCTCTCCCGTTGAGACAACGGGGCACGTTCAATTGAATGGATCGGCTTGCGAGTCTGAGAGGCGCAGCGATGTTGCGGTACTTCTCGAAAAGGATCTACTAGAAAAAGCTGATACTTCTATCGAAGTAGAGAAGAAATCAGTGAGCAGCTTAGTTGCGACAACAGAAGCACCGCCTGCTACTGAAAAGAAGGAAGAGTCTAGTAGCGGTGCGGCGCTTTCGAAGAAATCATCTGCAAAGGCAGAAAAGTTAGCGGAACAGACTGCAAAAGAAGAAACAAAAGAAGCGAAGCAAATCGAAAAGACGGAAGCATCAAAAACGAAACCTGCTGAACAGATTGCGAAGAAAGAAACGGTCGCGAAAGCTGAAAAACCACAAGCGTCGCTCGAAATCAAAATAAAGGAAACAGCTACAAAATCGTCAGATACAAGCAAAATCCCAGAATCACCTATTACCGAACAGAGTCCATCGGTAGAAGAATCCATTAAAGCGAAAGCGACGAACATCCCATCGACGCCGACAGTGATCGAAGCTACACCGCCAACTAGTCCGTCCGCAGAGACCTCACGAGAATTAGAAGAAAAAACTGCGAAGAAAGACCTAAAGAAGTCTGATTCAGCGGAGGGCGCGGACAGCGAGAGCGCGGATAAGAAGAAGAAGACGGTGAAGAAGGTGACAAAGAAACCGAAGGCAAAGCCTGAAGAGGCGACATCTTCTGCCTCAGAAAACGCTGCCGCGGACAGTTCGCCGAGCAAACCGAAGAAAACCGTGAAAGTCACTAAAAAAACCAGTTCGAAGACAGGACTGACATTGGAAACCGCAAGCGTGCCAGAAACACCGCCACTGCCGTCGCCAGCCAGTACCGCCGCTCCCGACATGCCTGTTCCGCCCAAACGGAAGACGAAGAGCAGCACCTCGAGCTCAAAAGGAATTGATAGTAAGAAACCCGACGGAGAAGAATGATCAGTCGACAATAATCTCGAACAGCGCGGAGGTCTCTCCGAGAGAGACTAAGAAAATGAAAAACGTTTAATATCCGAGAGATCGCAAGATCTTATTATACATTCGCGTTGGGCGGGAATAACACTCATGCAATAAAATTTTAACCCTTTCGAGGCTGCGTTCTTGCAAGACTGACACTAGACGTTCGATTTAATGATTATTCTAGCCTTCATGTAAAAAAAAAAGTGTTCAATTATAGTCTTTAAAAAATTATTAAGAGAATAATTCTCTAAAAATAATTATTCCCCTAATGTTTTTACTTGTTTTCTTTGAAAAAGAAGAGAATAAAGTTTGTATCAATACTCGATTGACACTTTTAATGTAGTTTTAAAGCGCATTAAATCTGTTATGTCACAGCCAAAAGACTATCTCGAAAGGATTAAAGTATTCTAATAACATGTCACTAGAATATAATATTATACTTTTGCTAGTCTTACATAGTTTTTTTTTTTACAATAATAATTCGTACTTCTACGAATTGCGTTACTCTACTTTGTTCTTTGTTTTTTTTCTTTTTATTAACGATCTATTATACGCTTTGTATTCTATAGATATTATATATATATATATATCTCTGTTTATTTATCATATCTCTGTAATTATATTGTTTTCTTGAACTGACGTTATATTTAAGATGAAATCTTTATCCCGCCCTTCGATAAAGAAAAAAAAAGCTTGCTATGTCTCATCGCGAGAGATGAGCATTTTACACTTGTTATTTGCTTTAGTGCATTCGATAGAGTGTATCGCGAGAAAAAAAAAACGAAGACTAGCTGTGATTGATCCAGTTGTTTTTAAACATCTTGGTTAAATCATACATGTATTCTTGTTGAAAATTCACATCAAACGATGTCAATATTACACTGCACCGAATGGCTTTTGCACTAATATCACGTTTGTGAAATTACCGAGAAGTTTATGTTTTATTTATATATATGTTATATCTCTCTTTTATATATTATGTATTGTAATACACTCCATGAAAAATCTTGTCCTCGTGCGCTTATTTACATCAATCGAGCCAAAATAAAACAAAGAAACTTTATGTATGTCATCTTACCTTGCGATTTTTATCCCGAAACAATTGAGAACAGGTAACTTATTAAAGCCTCTCTGTGTAAGCAATCAAGTATCTTGATTCAACGGTTTTAACTTGTTCTTGAACGGCGACCACTTTGATGACTAAAAAGAAGAGTCAAAGACAGAAAATTAATCTAAAACTTGTCGAGAACTGTAGAACTATTGAACTCGCGCGATATAGAAGCATTGACATGCGAATTTAAACTGAGTTACATTTGTACATTTATACTTGTGGAGATGTCGTAGTTTCCATATCCACTGTTGTGGACATATGGCGCTGAAAGCAGTAGCCGAGAACGAAAGAAAACTTTAATGGGTTGACCCTTCTTATATTTTCTCTTTAATTATTTGCATAGACGTATCCATAGGTTCGGCCCTGAAGACAACTAACCTAACCTAACCCTAGTAAATTACGCAAAAGAACCTCAAAAGTCTATATTATTGCTCAAGTAAAAGTTGTTATTCATTTTTTATATCAACTGAAGGAAAAATGTCAGACAATAAAGAAAAAGATGATAAAGAGAAACCTGTAGTGGCAAAAACAGCTGTAGATCTACAGAGATTGAAACTTATGAAATTAATGAAGAATATAGTTAAGTATCTGTACTTTCTCTTCATGTGAAACTTGACAGTTTTAGATTTCGTCTTTCATTGATGAAATAAACTTTTAATTCTGCATTTTAATTGTATAGGACAAACCAATTATTCTACCAGAACGTCCGAAGGCCAAGAATACACCTTCTGTACCGGAATTTGTTCGCAATGTTATGGGTAGTAGTGCCGGAGCAGGTAGCGGAGAGTTTCATGTGTATAGACATTTACGAAGAAAGGAATATGCACGGCAAAAATTTATTCAAGAAAAAGCACGAAAGGTAACTATTTTATGTGAAAATCATGTGATACATCTATATTGCATAAAATTATCAGATTTTTTTTGTGTTTAAAACTTTCTTGATGATTTTTTTTGTATATAAATCATAGGAACTTTTAGATGATGAGTATCATCAAAAGTTAGAAGAAAATAGAAGATTGGCAGAAGAAGCAACTGCAAAAAAACGTGCTAAGAGACTGAAAAAGAAACAGGGACGTAAAAATAGGAAACATATAAAAACAACAAAAGAAAATAGTGTTAAGATGGAAGAACAATATAGTGAAGAGGACAGTTCAGATGAGAATGAAGAAACTAGTATTGAAAATAGTAAGATAAATAAAGAAAATAATGAGGATACTCAGGATAGTTCAAAAAGTATGTCTGAGAATGAAAGTAAAATGAAGACAGAAGCAGAAAGAGAATTGTCATTAGAGGAAACTCAAGAAAATACAATGAAAAGTGAGATAATTAATGAAAATAGTAAGATAAATACAGAAAATAATGAAGATACTTAGGATAGTTCAAAGAATGTGTCTATAAGTGAAAATAAAATGAAGACTGAAGTAGGAAGAGAATTGTCATCAGAAGAAACTCAAGAAAATACAACAAAAGGTGAGATATTAAATAAAGACAGCCAGTGTGAAAATGATACATAACAATATGCAAATATTTTGACTTGTTAAATTTGTATATGTTTGTGTATAATCAAGTTATTCAAAATTTATGAATCTAAAAATTACAATTGCATTATGTTACATAAATTTACTACTCATTTCATATATTACTGTAATAATTTATATATATAACCTTTATAAATATCTTGCATATGTAATATTCAATCCAAATGTTATATTAAGTAGCATTTAGTTATCAAGATTTTCTTTTGTTAACAAAACAAAAAATTAAAAAATTTGAGTAAAACAATAAAACTTAAAAGATAATATCCAAAAAATAAAAATAAGATATTGAAATCACAGATATAATACACAAAACATATAGCATCTGACTTGTATATTATTTTACTTCACAATGTTTATTTAAATAAAAAGTTGCACAATGTACATACAGAAAACAATTTAATTTTTCATTAGTTGAGTTAGTTTTTATACATTTAATTTTATTTCTTTATAGATGTAAGAACATTTATCTAAATTATCATAGCGATTAGTTTTCTCAAATATATTTGCTAAAGATTGAGCAATGTGTCGTTCATTGGCACATTGTGCATTTTTTATATGTTGGTCCAATTGAGTTTTTGCTTTGATCAAATCTCCTAATTTTTCTGGCAATACAGTTTCCTATAATGGCATATATTAAATGCATAAAAACATATTGTATTTATATTTGTACACATATGGACCTATATAATGTAACTATACCTGAAATTGTTTCATGAAAGTTGAAAGTTCTTCTATATGATCGCCAATTTCAATCCAAAGACTCTGTAGTTCAGATTGTTTTGTAAGAGCAGCAATGCGACTAAGAGTAAGGCACAACTAAAAAAAAAGAAATATATCGATGTATATGACTGATAAAATACAAAAATGTAATAAGACATTTGTGAGGAGACTTACTTGTTGAACCAGTGCGTCTCGATGCGGATATTCGACATAGCTTGGAACATGTTGAGCATTTTCGAAAGCTAAGACAATACTCTTCCACAACGTTACAGTATATTTGCCGTAGCAATTGCACGAATACAATGCCCATGCTGCGTTGGTACGCACTTTAAAATTAGGACTATCACATATCAAAGTGGAAAGCGCTGGAAATACTTGATCCTAGAAAAAAATTTTTATAGTTTTACATTTTTTACAACATAAACTTATTGATTACTGTGTACATACTTTCCAAGAAGGAGGTAATATTGCATCCGGATTGTGACTTAAAACCAATCCTAAAGCTCGGCAAGCATTCCATCGTACCTGACATTATAAATTTGAAAACTTTATATCAAAGCAACATCAATTTACATTATTAACTAAATAAATTCTATTATTCTATTATAAGTTAATATTTATCAGAATAATTAATACACATGTGCAGATATGTAGTTAGTATTAAAGATTATTAGATAAACTTACTTTCATATCATTTCCTAGAACAGCGCATTTAATAAGTGCATCTAATCCTGAAGTTGTATCAGGTAATACATGTTTCGACGGACATAAATATAAAATGCCACCAATTGCTCTAACGGCATTGCATTTTACTTTGTCATTGTCTTTCGCAGCCTTGACACTTACATGATATAACTTGGGTAATAATACGTCCAGAGGTAGTGGCTCTATCTCTTCATGCTGTCTGAAAAAAATTGTATACATATAGAATTAGAAAACAAGATAACGAAGATTTTGTGTCTAATGAACAAAAAAATGTGAGCAACGGACTTGTGTCTAGAAAGACAGTCGCACAAATTTGCCAATGCCCAAGCGCTTTTCACACGAACGCCAAGATTTTTGTCATCAAAAGTTACGCAAACTATATCAGCTAGATCCATGAGAAAGCCGGTATCATCTTCTAACGCTGGTAAAGTTACCAGCATTCCTAACGCACGTAAACCAGCCGCTCTCACGGCACTTTCCTCATCCCGAACCGCTCCAAATAGTATTGTAATTATTAATACAGTTCTTTGTCTCTATTAAAAGCAAATAACATTTCGTATAAACGTAATGTTATAATAAATACGTCAGAACTATTTTATTTTGTAAATGAAAAAAGATTTGAATAAATTGCATGTACTTTTTGATTTTTCTTACCGATAATTGTGAGAATACATTTCCACTTATGCTACCTAGACAATCGCAAGCAGCTTCTCGTAATATAGTTTGCGATACTTGTGCGAGCAATATCACAGGTTCGAATATGATATTCCAAAACAATATGCCCTCGCTGTGGTAAGTATCGATATTTGCAAGACAAATACCGGATATAATTTCTAAAACTCGACATGCATGTAATACTACTTGTTTCTCCATTTCTTCCAGAACTGAGATTAATGTTGTAGTCACTTTCTCCAAATGAGGAAATACGAGACTCCTTGTGTTAAATGCCAGTCGTCCCAAGAGTTTTAAGGATTGAAGTCGCACAGGTGTACTAATAATCTGAAAAAAAAATTAAACATTAACTCTGTTTCTCTTGCTTAATAAGTGATTTTTCAATCTTATATACAAGTTACTTAACATACTTTGCTAGATATATTTTCCAAGCAAACGCGAACTAGAAAACAAATGTTTTCATCTTTTGAAACTTTCTCATCAACCGTACTAGAGCTCTCTACTGATGAATGATTGATATCTTCGATATCTACTTCTTCTTCCTCTGTCCCGACATCACTAACGGAACCGGTATCAGATTGTAATTTCTCTGATTCGATAGTATCTATTGATTTCGCTAAAAGTTTTGATATTTCTTGAGTTATAGGATCGCCGGAAGCAAGTGCCTCAAAAATAGACAATGCAGCAACTCTTATGGCTGGATCTGTACAAAAACAAATTTAGCTGTAATGGCTATAAGAAAGTTTGTTTTCAATGTTAAAGGACTTCACCAGACCTAAAGTACGATACGTGCCTTTGTGAAATATGTGTAATCTGCAATTCCTAACTATCTTGGTGGCTAAACCTGACTTCAGTCGGTCGTATGGTGTACCTTGTACAAGAGCCGCTATACATTTCAAAGCATGTGTTAATACAGCTACATTTTTCTCAGAAAGCAGAATCAACGATAATGCAAAATGCAATTCCTTGATCATTAAACACACTGTGCCAAAAAATGTGATAAAAGAAGTCTGATTGGTTTCTTCTGCATGTATTAGAAATGGTCTGGCGCCTATTAGCAATTCAGTTAATGTGCTCAGTATATTTTGTCTGACTTTAGACACAGACTCCACCAATACGCTTCTTGCTAATACTCGTGCATCATTTCGTGAACCAGTAGCTACAATTTGTGGCCAATATCCAAAAATGTCTCTGCTTTGAGTAATTTCTACGAGAGTTTGTAATAAACGTATGGCTCCCAATCTTACTTTGGAATCCATATGGACAGAATTAGTAATTTCTGTGTCCGATGTATCTGAATCACTGGAATATTTGGAAATCCCGATAGTCCAGTCTGATTCTGAAAGAACATTGCTTCCGATATCAGATGCAGCCTTTTTGTTAGGTGTTTTCTTTGGTTTTGCTTTGTGATTTTTGAGATTTTTACATTTTGGAACTGCATAAGTGCGTTCTGGAAGATTCATTGCAGCTGGAAGTAGTACTTGCGGCTTCACAGCTGAATAACCTTTAATACCATGAAATAAAAACACCTGTACTACTCCTAATATTTCTCCGATAAAATCAGAAGAAGTAGAAATTGTTTTTTTCAATATTATACAATGCAAAATGTGCAAGCACAGATATATGACCTATAAATCACATAACTCAATAATACAACTTATGTTTATTATACAGAATATAAACTAATTTACATACTTTACTGTAATAAAGCTTATTATCATTCTGATATGGCAATTGTGATGCAATCTTGAAAATTATATCCTTTATCAAATGTAAAGATTCACATGATAAGTAATTCTCAATACTTTTGTTTGTTACAAGTTCTTCTAAACATTCCAGTGCATGAAAATTGATTTCAGACCATGGATTACATAGTGGATCTAAATGTTTCATTAATATACCCTTATCTTTGAGTAATAGACGTACATACTGAAACAGAAAGCAATATTTTCTATATAATAAAATAAATTTGTGTATGTAATAACTTATTAATTAATTATATATGCAACTATATATAAAAAGTAAACAGTATATTAACCTGGTTAATGTCATCAAATTGTACAAAATGTAAGAAACTCTTTATGGCAATTAACACATCATCTTGTGCTGCTGGTTCAGAAAATTCTAATGCTTCTAAAATCCATCGTTTACAAGTTGCCAGTGTCCGGCCAGGGAGCTGGATGTTATTTTGAGTTAGACAACATAGAAATTGACAAGTGTTTTGAACTAAAGATGTTTCTGTAGGTGAAACAATCCCACAAAGTTGATTTACTAGCAATAACACTGCCTACAAATTTAATTTTAGTTAGTATATGGTGTTAATCATTAAATATATAAATATTGCTATTTTTTTTACTTACATCATTATTTACAATATTGAGATATCTATAATCTAATTTATTAAGATCTCTCAGAGATGCATTAATTTGTTTTTTATCATTAAACTTTGTACTAGTTAGTGAAAGCAATCTTTCAATTATTGAAGAAAACTGGGCTGTAATATCACCAACTGTGCTGGTTGTGTGTAACGAGGCCATTGTATAGATAAAATATATGTATATATATTTAAGATTTATATGTATATAAACATATTTGTTTTATTGGTTATTTAACCAGCTTCTATTGAAATTTTTTATGTAGAAATATTATTTAATTTGGTTACACGGCGTAATTTTACTATAGAGTTTGATAGCAATATATTAATTCAATGCGTTTCTGCACGATACAAAGATTTAAAATGTAAGAATTATAAATAATTTCAACAATAATTAATACAATTTATGAACACATGCTCCTCTTACACTCACTCACTCACTCACACACACACACACACACACCATAAACATGCACTAATACAACTACAGCAGTTTTAGCCGAGGACACATTAAAGCTCGTATCACACTACAAATTGGAATGGAGATTGGATTTGAATTTAATTTAACCAATCAAAATAAAGAAAACTAATTTCAAGTTAAAAATACAAAATCTGCATATATATATATATATTAAATAGTTGCAAATATTTGTAGCAATGTGTTGTTTTTATTTACATAGTTTAGTTTAATCTAAAATGATAGACAGTTCTATAAAAATACAAAAAGATTCACAAAAATCGAATTTGCCTCTCTGTGTTTAAATCTCCCGACAGTAATTTCCTCTCGACCTTACTACGTGATACATCTTCGGAACCGTATAGGTCTGTCGTAGTCTGTCGTCAAACACGTTGGCAAGTAACCTCGCGAACATCTATTGAATTGAAAAATCGCTCTTTTAAACGAGTATCCTTGTCTCACACAAGTTGCGGCTGTCATCGGTGGTCGGCTAGCCGCGAAACAGGAAGTGACGCGTGTCGTCGCGCACGGCACACAGAGCACAGCAGCGTCCGCAAAATCCAAGATGTCCGCGGTCTCGCGATAGAACGCGTACCTTTTTGCGGGAGAGAGATCTGCGAGACAACTTTTCGCGCGGACGATTCGCAGTCGAAACGCTTGCTCGTGGAGTCGTGAGATCGGTATCGCGCCGCGCGCACGTATCCGAAGCGGAGTGCTCGACGATCCTCGTCGCGAGCGGTGTCAAGAGAGAAAAGGAAACAGAGAAAGAGAGGGAGCGGGGTGAACGAGCGTCAACTCTGGCGCTCTGTGCTCCCGTATGATCGTTAATGTTTGCTAGGCTGTTGAACGTGACGCGAGGCATAGCAATCTTAGCGGGTGAGACACCTTGTTTCGTTTTGGATCGCATCGCCGCGTGTCGGAGTCGCGCTGCGAATCACATCATTATCCAAATGAATTGTAAGAACCGCTCGGTATTTCGCAAAGGAGCTGAGTGTTTTCGCCGTCGAACGGGTTGTTCACCTGAACCTCGATGGCGAAACGACAACGCCGCGTGCCGCAGTCTTTTTGATTATTACGAGAAACGTTAACATTCTTTTCTTCCCCTCGTAGATTTCACGGATGTGATTGCTGGATAAGCAAATAGCCACGAACGTGCTGCAACAAGCAGAATGTATTGTTTCGGAGTATATTTTGTATGTAAAGATCGCGATAACTGAAGGCGCAAGTTGCTTTAACGCAAACAGAACATATTTTGTGAAAAATTTTGATGTGATCAAGTGCTTAATACGTTGTACGCTTCGTTGTGTGATATCCGCTCGTAGCGATGTCTTTGTAATTATTTTCTTTGTAATCATGTGTTTCATATTTCAATTTTTACTCAGGACTTGCGAAAGGCTATAGAAATTATATAAACATGTATAATGTTTGTAAATGTTTCACCTCCTATGTAGATTGGTGTGGTGGTAACTGCCATGTCATGATACTTGGTATATGTTTGATAATTATATTTTAATGTAATTAATGATATGCACATCTAATTAAATGATTAAGTAGTTTTGGTTGAGTATACAATTGCCTTGTTTTGCAAAGAAAACAACATATTGTGAGAGAAAAGCTTTGTGGATTGTGAAAAATTTTCTAAATTTCTGTTTGTAGGTTTCTAGGACAAATGCAGTAGATATGAATTGTAACATAAGTTAAGATGTCAAGTGATAGCGATTGCAATTATTCTATACGTCATCATACTCATAAACGCAAGAAAATCATCAAAAGTGACACTGAGAGTAGTAATGAATCTATCGTTCTACAAAAGAATTCTCAAAGAAAGAGAAAGATATATGTATGTATATAATTGTTAAGTATAAAAATATATTTATATATTTTAAAACTTGACAATAAAGTTAAATTTTTTTATTTGATAGAATATGAACTATATTTTTGTTTATACATAGACAAATATACACACAATAATTGAAAAATTTAAATGAAACAGCAACAACAAATATATGTTAATATATACTATATTTAAGATTTTTAATATGTAAGTAAATTTAGTTGTGTAACAAGTAACAATACATGAAATACTTGTTATTTTAGAGAATTATCAGTGAAGAAGAGAGCAGCAGTGATGAGAGTGACATACCTAATCCTGTGAATAGACGAAGAAACTATGTGAGTATTAAACTATGTGAAGAACTCTGTAGCTTTACAGAAATATCCAAGTTTATTAATGATTAATATTAAATTTCAGAGAGTTATTAGTGAAGATGAATCATCTAATTATGATATTAGTTCATCAGAGGAAAGCACACATTCAGAATCACTTCAGATTAGTTAGTATATACATATATATTATAATGCTATGAACTTCTTGAAATATTATTATTTAATATATTTGAAAAAATTATTGTTTAAACATTACACACATTACATATTTCTATCATACTATATAACATTTAATGTAACATGTTACAGACAGCAGCACTTCATCCGAATGGCAAAGTGATTGGAATTCTAGCTCTGAACTGAGCGATGACAACTATAATAAAACTGAAACAAAGGAGCTCAACAAGCCGGGTCCTTCTTCACCAGCTAGTATCAATAGTAACTCCGATAGTGATGAACAGTCAGAAAAATGTCCCATATGTTTACTGCCATTTAAAAAACAAGAAGTTGGTACTCCATCCAGTTGTGAACATAGCTTCTGTTTAGAATGTTTAATGGAATGGAGTAAAAACATTAATACTTGTCCCGTGGATCGTCAACCTTTTACATTGATCCATGTTAAAAACCATATTAAAGGCAAGGTAATTGCTCTCGCATCACTTACACTATGTTTTGTTTTTAACTAATATTGTTTTGCCTCTAACAATTTATTTTCTAGCATTGCATATTCATCTTGACATAAATGTGAATAAAAAGTGCAAAGTTTCAAGTGAATTCGTGCATATCGTTTTTATTTTTTTATTTAGATCAAAAGACAGATACCAGTAAATGTTGTGCCGCGAGTCGAATATCAAGATGACTTAACATTTTGCGAAATATGCAGTGAAAGTAATAGGGAAGATCGAATGTTATTATGTGACTATTGCGATCGTGGTTATCATATGGAATGTTTAACACCACCGCTGACTGAAGTTCCTATAGAAGAGTGGTATTGCCCAGACTGCAGATCGTATGAAAGAAGGGTGAGAATTCATGCTAGTATTTAGAGTATAAAATCTTTATGCAAAATATTTAATTTTGTCTTTAGTTCTGAATAAGCAAAACATGATTAAAAAAAAAAAAAAATATATACACAGATAACATAAACAACAAAATTATAATAAATGTAGAGACAGTTTTTTACAGATTGTTTGGAAAGTGTATTCCTAGTAGTAAATTCTAGCTCATATTTCATCAAATGTAAAGCTTTCATATATAAACAGAATCTTGTGTATAAAATAATCTTTAATATATATGTGCTAAAAACTTGCGTTTTTACAAACCATAAAAAAGTAACGAAGATATATTATTTCTCTTTTTTTATATTTCCAGGTTGTAACGCAGTATATATCTGGAGGCGTAGGAAGTCGACGTTCTACTGGAAGTCGTATTCTTCAATTTGGAACAAGCATATTCAGCATGTATCCATATGTTATACGTTCAACCCTAAACCGCAATCGCGCTCGCACTCGCGCTCGATCGAACATTCCTGTGCAGTCTATCGATCCGAATTTGCCGTCTACCTCGTCTGGCCCCGATGGAAACGGTGAGAATAGTCGGAGTCGCTCTCTGGAGCCAAGTTCGGAAGGTAATACCTCATCTACGCGTTCGAAAAGAAAAACCAAACGACAATCCAAAACTAAAGCGACAAAGAAAAAAAAGAAGAAGTTAACGAAGAAAAGTTCTGAAAGATGTCCCGATAGTGTTCTTCGCGAAGTTCGAATCAGAGAACTCAACGATAACGGCGAAGAGGAAGAGACGGTGGCTTATGTCAAAGTTGTGTCGTCCACATCGAGGAGGAAGTGTAAGAAAAGAACAAAGAAAACGCGCAAGGTATATCGCTAATTTCTTCTCAGATATTATATCTTAACACATAATTCATACTCGTCGTGGAAATTGCCAGATACGTATTTAAAATCTGAATATATCTTTATTTTGGCAGACAAGATAAATGTCTAAAGTTATGTATTAAAATTTTCTTGATATTCTTTTATAATTGACGTAATATACATACATATATATATATATATATATAATCGTTTAATGTACGATCTGGCAAAACCATCATGTCTCATCCTTAAGCGTTTATCATACTGGACTTCCGATCACTGCTGTATTACTGCCCTATATTTATGCCACTTTCGTAACACAATCCAAATAAATTAGACTTTTCAATTGTATCATTGTTCTTGATTTGTACAAATAAAACAATTTTTTCACTAGATGCACTTGGGTTTTTCTTAATTTTGCTTAAATAACTTCATCGTACATCATATGCTAAATTGTATAGATACTTTAGTAAAAAGAAAATATTTTAAAATCAAATATTATGATTAATAGCTGGTTAGACTACAGTAATAATCAGTAAGATCACAATTAGTTTCTGTAATTGACTCGAAATTACTAAATAATTTAGTAGATCAAAATTAATTTATCAATAAATCATTTATCAAGTGATCATGTATTATCACATGACCAGTTTATTTTTCTAATAACGTGAATTTTATAACTGAGTTCTATTTCTACTGGTGACATTCTGATATGCAATAATTCTGGTTTAGAAAACAAAAATTATATTAAAAATCAAAATGGAAATATATTATTACAACACATTTTCAAATATTATATACTCTAAAGTATGCACAAGAGGTATTTCACAAAGAAATGCAATTATTCAGATCGTAAATCAGCCAAATCTTGAAGAACAATGGACTTGCAAGTCAATAATGAACTTTTAGCTTTATTCCGAAATATAAGTAACTTATACGAAAAACTTGTATTCTTTATAATCTATTACTTGCTTATTTTACTAACTTCTACTAATTTAAGTTTTATTTATAAAATATCAAACTTGAATATTAGAACTAACATCTTTTCTTCACGTTGCTGTACAATTCTTTATTGCCTATATATGGTTTGAATAAACACATATATTGTACCGTAAGTTATATGTAAGGTATTGCTGAGAGAGAGAGAAAGCATATGATTAATATACTATTTCTCTAGAGGAGAAAACGAGGTGCACGTGGCAAAGCATCCTTGCTGACTAGAATACGATCAGTAAAATCAAGATTAGCTTCTGTAATAGGCTTGGATAAGCCTACTGTGCCTGTGAGAAGGAACACCTCTGTTTTTGAGAGACAAGCTTTGAGAAACTCAAGATACAACACCGGTATACCTCAAGTCAGTATCTTCGGTGATGAACTGGGATTAGATTATAGCCCATCTGGGTAAGCAAGTTATTTTTAAAATAAGTTTTTACATTTATTGGAAGAAGTTATTGATGAAATAATTATTCGTGTAATGTTATAATGTTTTTAAGTAAAAAATATATTTATGAATGAGTGTGCATATTACTGTGTGATGTTTAACTCTACTTTTCTTGTTAATATTCTAAAATATTTTAAGATTTGAAAAGAATATTGTTTTAATATAGAGATTACAGTGAGAAATGCATTTTGTTCGTTTAGATCCACAACGGAAGATGAGGATACCATTGGAAACGGTCCGATGATAAACGTTCGACAACGACGTTCGGTCATACCGTCTATCAGACGTCGTGCCGTTCTTAAGGCTATTGCCAATCCAATTGAGGAAACGGAACCGGTGACGGATCTACTGAGTAGTATAATGAGTAACCAGGAGTTGTGGCACTCATCCGAAAAGAAGAACGTGATTGTGAAGACCGACGGCACGCTAGTAGTGGTAAGCAATCCTGATAAGGAGAACAAGCACAGTATCAACAACAACGAGAGCCCAAAGAAGGAGAAGGAGAAGAAGTGCGAAAAGGAAGCAATACTGAAGGAGGCGGACACGCCGTTAAATCTGTCTAATGTCAATCCCAACGATATTACGCAGGCACCGATGTACAATAATCCCTGCGGCGGCGGAGGTGGAAGCGGTAGCGGCTCTAATCGCGGTAATTTTCGAAGTGGTTACAGTCGCGATAACGGCCGCCAATGTGGACAGAATTACGGCGGCGGCCGGGACTCGTTGCCACCTAGTGGCGGCAGACACAGCTACGGCAGCGGAACCGGCGGCGGCGGTCCGCGGGACAACTTCGGGAATCGCGACTTTGGTCGACCACCGTTCTTCAATCCCAACTTTGAGCACTGCGGCGGGCCACCCATGTTTGGCACCCACGGGCCACCGCCGCCATTCCGCAACCGTGCTCCGCAGCACTTTCGCAACGAGCGACCACGTTTTCCACCACCGCACGTCGAACGACCATTTAACTTTAACCCAGACGGCAGCGGTTTCGAGCCGAGACCGCCTATGTTCCATATGGATCGATTTCCTAGACCTAGGCCTCCGTTAATCCTGCCACATCCTGGTGGTCCGCCTGTGCTGACGAATGCGCCGAATTCCGTTAACCCGTCGATGCATGTGCACAATAACTTACCTCCGCCCAATATGTCCGAAGATGTGACGCAAAATTATCAGCCGTCCGTCGCCGAGCAAAACGATCACATCGCAACAGACCCTATAATTCCAATGGATCCTATACTTCCGATAGATCCTATAATTCCGATGGATCCTATAATTCCGATGGATCCTATAATTCCGATGGATCCTATAATTCCGATGGATCCTATTGCAACGGAGTCAGTTACCGGACGGCAGGATAACGAAGATATTTATTGTGATCTCGATTCTTCGACTAAACCTGACTGCGATATGCAGAGGAAGGATCACGGTGGCTCGATGATTCTTCTGCCGCCGCCAGAGCCGCCGTCTGGTTTGCTGAACTTTGACGAGAACTCCAAAAGTGACAAGGATAACGAAAGCGAGCACGAGCTGGTAATTGACGACAGTCACAAAGAGGAAACATCAAGGGATTTGCCGAGTGGCGACAAATACGATCCGTTTGCTGCCGACAGTGACAGCAACGATGAAGTTGTCGCCGCTTCGCAGAAGAAGATGGCTGTTGAAAAAGCGGAAGTGTCTCAGAACAGCGTGGATAGTTGTGACATACCTATGCCGGATTCGTCACCGGTACTTTCACCAAGTTATCCACTTTCGCTGTCGATGGCTGGTACGACAGCGAATAGAAATCTACCGCAAGAGACACTTCGATTGACCGCATACGAAGACGACGACGACGACAACGACTCGCAATCCGACTGTCCAAACTTCTCCATTTACTCGTCGCAAACCATGGACGTAGCTAGACATACGGAACAGGAATTGTCGCAGCAATTGGGACCGCTTCAACCGCCGCCGTTGCCGCCTAGCATGCCTGACGATGATGATATCATTGTGGGAGACGTTCAAGCTTGCGATATGCCGGACGCAACTCCTGAACCAGCTGATCCTTATCTCGAGGCATTACAGAAAGAACGGAAAATCTTAAGTAAGATACCACCAAAGAAGATCTCACATGATTCGCAGCGCGGCAAGATTACTTTTAAGATCGGCAACAAGCTGAAGCTTAATAATCGGTTCAGTGGTCTGGATGATCAGAAGAAAGTGACGATATCGCCATTTGAGCAACAAGAACGAGATAACGACAAAAATGTTTGTTCGTCAAAGCCAGCGACAGAGTCTCCTGCAATAGAACCATCGACGTTAAACCAATCAAAGATGGAATCCGTCAAAGAGGACGAGAAGAACGCATCAACGGAATCCCCAGTGTCAAGCGTCAAGGATAAAGAATCGCCCAAAGTCGCAAGTCGACGTGAAAGCAAGGATGACTCTGAGAGCTCAGATGAGGAAGCTACGAAGACAGACAAGAAACTGGAAGATGTTGACGTGTCGCCTAATAAGAAAGAAGCCGAAGAAGACAAAGAAGCAATATCGCAAACGGATGTGGCTGACAAAGATCTCACGGCGGAAAGCGTAGTATTATCGCCCGTTTTTCCATCATCTCCGAAAAAGTCGGACAACATCGAGAGCACGAACATGGAATGCGATTCGGAAAATAGTGACGCAGCAAACAAGATCGCATCGAGTCGTTCGAGCTGCGAACTGCAAAGTGTGACAAACGCGCACGACGACTCGCACGAGCGAGAATGGAGCAGCGACGAATATGAACGTTTGGGCAATGAGTCCGCTGAAAAAACGGATCGAGGCGACAAAGCGTCGAGCGACAACGAAGATCAGAACTCGCCGGATCAGCGAAATGAGAAGACGAGCTCGAATGTCTCAGTGGCGGATGACGAAGTAGAACAATTTCTATTAGAAAAAGACAAGGTAGATCAGCAGCCGTCCGTATCGGCTACTTGTGGTGATTACAACTGGGAGTCAGATGGCGCTTACACGCCCTGTAAGGACGAGCTGCCTTTGAAGAACGTGAGACAGGTGGACCGACGTCGCCCGGCATCATACGAAATCGGCTTGGAACCGATCACACCAACGAAGGATAGAACAAACGACGGCTTGGACGATTGCAGGACACCGTTGGGCTATGCCGGACTAGGTACAGAAGCTATCTCTGAGACTGACGAAACGATAAACTTCGACGAAGAGTCAACCGCTCAGTTTTCGTCACGCAAGAAGAAGGAGACAGAAGATGGCGAAATAGTAGATTCAAGAAATGCAAACTCAAAGGAAAAATCGAAAGAGGAGAATGACGGAAAAAAGAAGAAGAAGAAAGACAAAAAAGAGAAGAGCAAGGAGAGCACGGAGAAGAATAAGGAAAACATCTCTTCGGACAATCTAGTCTCGTGGAAGAAGCTCACTAAGAATATGAAGGAAAGACAGTATCGGGAAAAGGATAAAAGAAAGTCCAAGTCGAAGGAAAAAGAAAAAGAAAAGGACAAAGACAAAGATAAAGACAAAGATAAGTCTTCAAAGAAAAAAGTAAAAGAGATGAGCAAGAAAAAAGAGAAAAGAAAAGATCTGCCACGATACAATGTGAGGAAACTTGTAGCTGAAAAACCTAGGCCTACGAAAGACGAGTTTGGTAGAGATATCGTATCGCGAACCATGTCAAGAAGTCGTTCGTTGAACAAGGCCCCATCTGGTTCAAGAGATCGACGAAGTCGATCGTTTTCAAAAGGACGATCCAGAAGCAGATCCCGTTTGCGGATGTCTTGGTCGAGGGAATCCAGATCGTATCGATCTGTCTCGCGCAGAAGATCGTCGTCCCGCGCTAGACACAAATCTTCCCGGAAAGGATCGTCGCACAGAGGATCTTTGTCGAGACGGCACTCGATCTCTCGAAAGCGATCGCGATCGCTGTCGCGAAAGCGACGATCACTGTCGCCCAGACGAAGATCTAGACGATCCCTGTCGAGAACACACGACAAGCGAAAAGACAAGTCAAAGAAGTACAAATCACGTAGTCGCTCGAGGAAGTCGAAGAGGTCGCGCAGCAAGTCGCCGAAATCGTCTAAGTCGCGCGAGAAGAAGCACAAGAGAAAGGCGCGTAGCCGTTCGAGGTCGAAAGACAGATCAATCTCGATAGATCGGGATCGCAATCGGAACTGGGATCAGATAAACGAGAAAAGTGTCGAACGTGAACAGCAATTCACGCGCGAGAGAGAGGAACAAGAGCGTTCTTGGAGTGCGTGGACGCCGTCATGGTCGCGATCAGAAACACCGCCACACATCCAACAGGAGCAGTTGGCTTCTCGTAACTGGTCACCACCGCCTGTTTTGGATAGCGTGTCGCCAAAGAATCTGACCGTTATCTTGACAAACAAAGAAGCGATAAAGAAGAAGAAGAAAGAACGCCGGAAAGAAAGCAGAAAATCCAAGGACATGGAAAAGCGACGGAAGAGCAAACGTAACAGGACTCCGCCGCCGTCGAAAGAAGTTTTTGCTAGTGGTGATAATATCCTGGTCAGTGTTTGTTTCAACAAAGACAACGAGACGACAAATCCGACGTCCGCGACAGAATTACCGACCATTCCGTTGATGCCGCCGATTAAACGACGACAAAGGGACTCCGATCAGAAGGACGCGTCTCCGGCGAAACGAGCGAAGAAGGAAAAGTCGAAAGACAAACGGTCGAAGTCGCCAAAGGTAAAGAAAGATAAGAAAAAGAAGTCCAAAGCGGCGGAGATCGCGGCGACGAAGAAACCTGTGGCTGTGATTGATTTAGACCAATCGCCGTTCCGCGAACAAACGCCATCGCCGCGTGACATCATCGTACTGAGCGACGACGATGACAAGCAAGTGCAGGAAACGCTTGCCGCGTCGCCCGAGCCGTGTCCACCGTCGTCGCAGGCGTCGCCGCCGCGTGAACAATTCGTCTCCCAAGGCCCGAAGACACCGCCAGAGCCGGCGCAAATCAAGTTCTCTATAAACAAACAGCCCAGCAATCTCAGACCGTCTCTGATAAACCCGCTAATGGAAGAAGAGGAAGAAGAGGAAGAAGAAGAGGAGGAGGAAGAAGAAGAAGAGGAAGAAGAAATGATGGACGAGCGAGCAGAAGAAGAACTTGAGATGCGAGCGCAGGAAGAATTGGAACTGCGCTTGAAGATCGGTCCTAACACTCCACCAGAACCACCTCCACCGACCTCGCCAGATGCATATGATCCTTTTGATCCGACTAAGTCCCGATCACCAACGCCCGATGCGAGTCAAGAAGTTACATCGAGCGACGAACGTGATCGAACTCAGCGATCGAGTTCACCCAGAAAACACGATATTACAACGGATGAGCCGTTGTTACCATTGGACGAGCCCAGCAACCAACAGCAAGATCAGCCTAGTGTACAGGAAAAACCGGCGGAAAAGCCAAAGATAATCTCGATGGTGACTATTAAAAGACCATCGCCGCAGAGGGACGTCACCACGTCGCCCACACCAGAGAATCAGACTGATGTACCACAGTCATACAGCAGTCCGCCTCAGCAGAATCCGCCGAGCATACAATCGGCCGCTCCCTTCACTACTGTCAACCCTGTGCTGGCGACGGTAGCGGCCGCCGTGCAGAGGAGCTTCAACAGCAATACACCTAACACGACGCAGAAAACAGTATTGCAGGTATTTAGTTTTCGTTAAAATACGAAGCTTAAAATGATGATTTAGGGCATGATTTAGTGAAATAAAATCTGCTCTAAATATTTTAATTAGTTAAACAAATCTAATATTCTTTTTTTTTTTTTGCAGTCTAATCGCATTTCACCGAGTAACCAGATGAAACCTCGCACGAATGATAGACCACAGCTTCCTAATGTATTCGCAAACTCTGCCAAATCATCCACCGTAGCACGGTCTTCCAAACCCACTCAAACTAAGAACAGTTCGACGATAGGTCAAAACGGCAGCGATACGGTTATAGAGGCAACGAATGACAATGTTGTCGACATGTCGTCGCCTTATTCGCCAGGATCAACTCTGAGCGACGGTCTCTTCGACCCGCCTAGTCCCACCAACTTTAATAGCTCACCTGTTGTAAACGCACCAGCGCCTGCCGCTGCCAAAACCACCACGCCGAAAGTTAACAAGAGCGCGGAAAAGAAAGATGCGTTCGACGCTTTGTTTGGCGGAATAGTACAGCCCATTAACAAGCCTGTGATCAAGAACAGGAGCAAAAAGATTCTTAAAGAAAAGACGAAGAAGCGTACGTACTTCAATAATTGCCTTTTAAATGAAACCTTTATTTTTCTCTTTTATGATAAATAATTATTTATTGACATATTTTACAGCTCTTAATTCTAAAGTAGGCGTACGTATGGATGAAAATCAACTCCAGATTCTGGATGATCTTCCTAGTTCCGCAGTGGAAATGCAAGTTAAGGACAAGGCATGTTGTAGAATTTGTGTGTAACTCTATTGTCAAGCAATTTTTACAATAATATAATTGTTTTCCTGTTTATAGTTTCTTAAAAAGCTGAACCGACAAGAAAGAGTTGTGGAGGAGGTAAAGTTAGTTCTCAAACCTCATTACACCAAAAAGCATGTTACAAAAGAGGAATATAAAGATATCATGCGCAAAGCTGTACCTAAGGTGAATATAAAATTTGTCAACTTTCATTGTAATTTGAAGTAATATTACGAATCTCTTGTAAGAACACCTTTTTTTGACATCAAGCACAAATGACTACATCTTACGATCGCAATAATGTTGCAGATATGCCACAACAAAACGGGCGAAATTAATCCTAAGAAGATAGCGTTGTTAATAGAAGCGTATGTGAGAAAGTGTCGAAACAACAAAAAGAAAACGACAACAACGACGACTGCAACAGCGATTTCCAAGAAATCTACGTAAGTGAAGTATGAATACAATTTTATATTCTATGACTCTCTTATAATATTATAATAAGTTAAAGAAAAACAATATAATATAAATTTCTCAACCATTGATATAAAATATTATATACGTATAATTTGATTGACGCAAAATTAACATAGTACTTTTTGTTTTCGTGTGTACAACTGCATTTGATAAAACTTGCAGAAAACCTCTATGGAGTTGATTACGTATTGGCAATCAGTGTAGGACAGTAGAAATTTCTTCGACTTCCGATGCCTCTTCTTAGATCGGGCGTGTGAAATATTTTCTATCATTTCGGTGGTAAGTGAATCGGTAGCATATGTACATACGCACGATAGTGTATGTACGTTATATGCTGCTGCCAATGAACAAACATATATTGTGTGTACATACATATTTCGTTGTAAACGTAATATTTTTATTTATCTAAATATAAAATTGTTCGCATGTGTTTACGAAAGAATCGTAAGTGATATATTGATATATATTATTCGTAAACGCACATGAGGTCTGATGTCAGCTTAAAACGACGAATTCAATTCAGCGAATGTTTAAGTAACACAATTACCATGTAAACCTTGCTACAAGGAAATAGGAACGGAACAAGCATATACGGTTTCCTACGTGAACGAAAAAAAAAAATTGATTAGTCAATTTTATTAATATATTGTTAATTTTTATCATATAATCGATGTGCATTCTTTTTTACGAATTGTGTGTAATGGGTGGTTTAATTATTTTACCCGGAAAAGTGTAATCTTAACTGATATATCTCACGCGGAGACTTCGTATATTAAAGATTTAATGTTTAAACATTCGCGCGCGCGATTCATAAAAAAGCAAAAAAAAAAAAAAAAAAAAAAAAAAAAAAAAAAGAGAGAACTTTCTTGTTAAGTTAAGAAAAATTAATATTGTACGATAAAAAGTCATACGACGTAGACTGCCTTGTAAAGTAGAAAAAAGCTGATAACAAAAGAACCAACCTAACTCGAAGCACTACCCCCAAGTCGTAATTTGCGAAAGAACAAACCAATCGCCATATTTTCTCGGCAATTATGTGTTATGTGATGCAAACAAAACATACTGTCGTATGTAGCTTGTTACATAAAAGCGACGATGGCCTACCAGTCTTTTTCATAAATTTCAATTCCGCAAAAAAAAAAAAAAACGTGGCAATTCTCGTTCTCGCATTCTCTTGTAACAAGAAAGACCGAATAATGACGACATGATAACGTGTTACGAATTTTCTAATATGTAAATAAACTATGTATAAAACTAATAGAACGTACGCGAAGATAAGCCACAATATAGTTTACGTTTCAACATGCGTTCGTCCTTATCTCGTGTCTGTATGTCCAGTACCGTTAGAAGAAGAAACGTTTTTATATTACGTTAAGATTTTTTTTTGGTTTTTGATGCGCGTACTCCGCGAAATATTCAAAACTTTATTCACATCTCGCGCCGAATTTGATTAAAAATCGACTACAATTGCATGTTTTATGTAATTGTACAAACATATAATATCATCATCTTAGATGAGAAAAAAAGAGAGAATCAGTTGTATTATATAAAGAAGATGCACGAGATGTGATCCTACGTATATATATATATATATATATACTATATAAGAAATTTAATTTTCACTGTGACTTTTAAACAAACTGTTACTGGATGATCTACGATGTGTAGCATGTGTCCGATATGTTGAAATATAATCTATCGTATACTAGTTGCAATATAAAATTTCGTTGTATATTTTACAATCAAACTACTCATACCACACAAGCGTATCATGCAGATAGATTTTATACGTCACGCGTGTTGTAGTAGAGAATACAAACTGTATGTGACACACACACATACATACACACACACACACACACACACACGACATACTGGCTAATGGATTTGAAACGAAATTACATGATGATTCGCGTACTATGTGTATTTGTTCAGTAAAAAACAATATTGGATCCATCAACCCTCTTTCTCCAACATGTTGAAACAGCTCATTACTTCTTGTGCGCAACTCTCTTTTGTACTAAATAGGTACTGTACATAAAGAAAAGAAAATAAAGAGTTTAATATTACTGAACTTACATTATTTGTGTGTGTTTAATTCACACCAATAAAATATATACTTGAAATGTGATTATTTATAAATATTATTTATATGATTATTATAAATGAAACTCTCTGTTATATCTCTTATATGTTACTACCAAATAAAAAAACGAAAAACCTTATTTCTCAAACCTGTGAGTAATACTCTGTAAATCTGTTTCAACAGAGATAAAAATAGAATTTTTTAACACAGATACACGTCAGCCGAAATTCCCTTTTGTTTTTAATTCACAATGAAATTACAATCAAGTCTCTTCCTTTTTATCCTTTTTTTTGTGCACAATTTAATTAAATATTTTTAAAAGTAATATTTTATACTAGAAATTTTTTACGTTAAAATTAATACGAGAGACAATGTTCTATATATTTTTACATACTTGATTATACAAGTGGCTCGAATCGTTCTTAATCTCTTTGTGTTCCGATGTTTGCATATCACGTATGTCTCAAGTCTACACAATAAGACAGTATTTAAAAACGGAATCTCATTACATACTTGCATATATATTCCTATGAGAACTTCTGTGGGTATTGTGAACAATATTATTTATGTTTTTCTATTTTCTGGAAATAAGATCAAATTTCTTGCAATTCCATTACGACAAAAGTAAAAATTTATTCAACAGAATTATTTATTTTTTCCATGTCTTTAGTTTTTTTACGCGTTTAATATATGCAGTGTTTTTTAACTAAATAAAGTTCCACGTCTACATGTATAAATTTGCAAGCAAAAAAATTAAAAACAAAAAGAGATGTTTCCGCCCGGGATCGAACCGGGGACCTTCCGCGTGTTAGGCGGATGTGATAACCACTACACCACGGAAACATCAACGATGCAAGGTTGCTAGTGAATGAGTTTTATAAGAGATATTATTTCTGAATTATCTGAAACTTAGCAAAAATAGCATATCTATTATATGTTATCCAATTGCCCCTGTTAACGCAGAAAAAAATATTATCGCTTGGAATAGTAATCTACAAAAATTGCAAATTATATATGTATGTACTACATATGTAATATCGTGACGTGGATTCTCATTTAATATTATTTGGTTATTCTCTATATAAACCAATGTTTTGCAGACGATAAATTATGCACAATCGTTTCCATGATAAAGATTACAAGGATTATTGTGTACAAACAATCAATCATAACAACAATTCTGTCAATCAGCTGTTCCATATCTTCAGTGTTTATCATCGATTAAACGCAAGAAAAACTTGCTTCTG